>JAUUDY010293973.1:0-11959 GCA_032361765.1 Panulirus inflatus
TACAACACTGAACACCCCATGTACACCAATTATACCCTCAACTGCCACATTACTCACCTTTGCATTCAAATCACCCACTCTCGTGCATCAAAGCTGCTATCAGAGTAATAAGTGTCCATCAGTACTACATGAACATCAGAGTACTTCATGAACATCATAGTACTAAATGACCATCAGAGTACTAAATGAACATCAGAGTAATAAGTGACCATCAGAGTACTTAATGAACATCATATTAGTAAGTGAACATCATAGTCCTATATGACCATGAGTAATAAATGAACATCAGAGTAACAAATGAACATCAAAGTACTATCAGTACTTAATGAACATCAGAGA
Source organism: Panulirus inflatus (assembly GCA_032361765.1). Taxonomy (NCBI): domain Eukaryota; kingdom Metazoa; phylum Arthropoda; class Malacostraca; order Decapoda; family Palinuridae; genus Panulirus; species Panulirus inflatus. The sequence continues at coordinate 340 of JAUUDY010293973.1, forward strand.
GCTAAATGAACATCAGAATATGAAGTGAACATCAGAGTACATAGTGAACACTGGAATACTCCATCAAGAAACAGTTTACTTGACATCAACAGGCTAACTATGTAGAATATGTCCAATGCCACGAGGAATGTTAACAGTGAAATTTCTTCACACGTTCTTGTATTTCACATCAAAATACTTTTCCATTCATAAGTTACTCTAAATATGCCAAGAGCCAAAGTACAATATCGAGATGACGAATAGGTTACAAAACTTTGACACTTAGTAATATAGTCAGAGCTGTCTGTTGTTAGTTACTAACAAAGCTTTGCATGTTTTTCCAACAAAAGTGCCCTGGTATTAATTCTGCATAGGTTTCCAAGTTGCAAGCACAACATGAAATGATATTTGAAGTAACTGGAACAAATTATAAAGTACTGGAACAAATCATAAAGATAAAAGTTATTCATTAATTTGGACAGTGCATTATATGGCAAGAAAACATGATTAGCAAGAAATATTTCAAAATCAAATAGATAAACTTTCAAATGACTACCACAAAACAATATATCACACATTTGTTTTGTCAAAGTATTAAGTGCCTTAACATTTCCTAAGTTAATGAACACAAAAATTCTCATTCATAGCAAAACCTAACATCATTTTTTAAGATTAAATAAATTACTAAATACAGGAGAGAAACAAATACCATCGTATCTCAAAAATCCTGAGAAAAGATCTCAGTGCTGTATTAACCCTTAAAAGGAAGTCAATCTCAGATGAGACCTTGGCTTTCGAGGAATATGACCTCACATGCGAACCAATTTCTGAACTGACCACCTTTGACTCAAGGCATCTTTTTTCATACATATTTGCCATTTCCCACTTTAGTGAGGTAGCATCAAGAACAGAGAACCGAGCCTTTGAGGGGAAAATCCTCACTTAGCTAAATCAATCATTAATACTTGTAGTAGCATTCCATGTACTGTTTCTAGACACTATAGCCCAAACTTTTTCCATATACTGGACATCACATATGGAGATGTCAAGGGTGTCCACCTGAGCTGTGCCCTCATGGTATGTAGTAATTTATGTAATGTCACTTTACAGGGTAAATAAACTTAACATGCCCGACTGCACAGAAGCACTTGGAGAAAACAAAACATTCAAAACCAATGACTCAGCAGGTTGAGTTGTATATCATTTTAAATTAACTTATGAACCAGTTAATCATAAGATCAGACTAAATAATTTTTCTTAATATTCTAAAACTTTCCCTGCAATGCATACAAAAATTATCTCTGTTGCTTTACCGATGGGTTAATGTCTGATAACCTTACCATACATAAAATAGAAACAAGTCCCTCTTCCAGATGGATAAGAGGTTGTTTTTCAGGGGCCTTCAAGACAAGAAGAAAAACCTATAATGACATTCTGAGCACACACTTGAAGACAGAGTACTGTTTGCTTAAACTGCCAATTATGACGGGAAAAATTGCAGTTACAAAGTGTGTAAGCATCTTTTACAGCCGGCACTGACAGTCAAGGACCTAACAAGTGCAAGACAAATTTTATGACCGCTTTCCTAAACGCAGACTGGGAGATCAGTATCATAACTCATACTTGGAAAATATCAGATGGTACAGTTCCCAACTTGCACTAAAAATTAGTTTCCTACTGGCTGAAAAGGCATAGAGGGTTCACAGAATATTATCACTAAATCAAAAGGTGCAACAACAACGTGTGAAAATATGCATGGCACATAATTGCTTAATGCACTACATACTGCCATTAGAAACAATATGAGCAGTAGAATGGAGAAAATAAAGGACTTAGAAAACAGTATATAAACAGTGTACTAAACCAATCTGGATGTGGTGGTCATATAGGTCTATACAACAAAGCCTCCAACATTCTGATTAAACAGACAGCAACCTGATCTGAAGCTCCACATGACCTCCAGAGCCAGATGAACCACCACTGCACAACCACAGTGGGCAGGACCACCTCACTCCACATGACCTCCAGAGCCAGATGGACCACCACTTCACAACCACAGTGGGCAGGATCACCACTTCATATGACCAATATAGTCGGGTGGAATTCACTTAACCTCCAAGCGGACCACATTACTCCACAGTCAGGTGGACAAGCTGAATCCATTCAACTTCCGTGGCCAGGTGGACCACTTCCCTCCACCTGACAATAGACGAGGCACAAAAGAGGAAGTGGACAATAAATGCTAAATAGAAGGAACTGGTTAAGATCAGGTTACTCTGAGAATGACTTGGAATATATTATATCATGAAAGACGAACAAGACATGTCGGTCAGATGTATTTCTGGAGGAATAACTCTCTACAATATTTTCTAAATTCACTGAAAGATGAAAATATAGCTCGACCCCAAAGCCTGAGACATATCGTTATCGCTTTCCTAAAATTCCAACATCAATACCTTTATGGTCTTGATACACGAGTTAATATATACACATGCATGATAGTGAAGTGCACCGGGCCTCGGCTGCCCTCCCCAGAGAACAGTTGTGCCTCAGAGATGTTGTTGGAACACCCATTACCCTGAGGAAGGTCTGCCTCAGTCCAGACCAGGAGGCAAGATTCAAACTGTTGTCCACTCGACCTTCACTCCCACCGTCCTCCATACCTCTCATTCCTTGCCATAGCCCATGCCTCGCAACCATATAACATTGTTGGAACTACTATTCCTTCAAACATACACATATTTGCTCTCCAAGATAACGTTCTCTCTTTCCACACATTCTCCATCGCTCCCAGAACCTTCGCCCCCTCCCCAACCCTGCGACTCATTTCCGATTCCATGGTTACATTCGCTACCACGTCCACTCCCAGATATCGAAAACACTTCATTTCCTCCAGTTTTTCTTCATTCAGACTTACCTCCCAATTGACTTGTCCCTCAACTTTCCTGAATCTAATATTCTTGCTCTTATTCACATTTACTCTCAACTTTCTCCCTTCTCACACTTTTCCAAACAGTCACCAACTTCTGCAGTTTTTCATTCGAATCACACCCCCTATCGCAGACCTACCTTCACTGGGAATCAATCACTCTTCACTCTTGATATAAACTTCCCACTGCTTCTAGCAGCTTACCTCCCATTCCATATATTCTCAAGACCTTCCACAAAGCATCTCTATCATATGCCTTCTCCAGATCCATAAATGCTACATACAAATCCACCTGTCTTTCAAAGTATTTCTCACATACATCCTTCAAAGCAAACACCTGATCCGCACAACCTCTACCACTTTTGAAACTACAATGCTCCTTTCCAATCTGATGCTCTGTACATGCCTTCACCCTCTCAATCAATACCCTCCCATACAATTTTCCATGAGTACTCAACAAACTTATGCCTCTGTATTTTGAACACCCACCTTTATTTCCTTCAACTCTGTACTATGGCACTATACATGCATTTCGCCCATCTTCAGGCACTTCACCTTGATCCATACATACACTGAATATCCTCACTAACCAGTCAACTACACTGTCACCCCCTTTCTTCATAAAATCAATTGCAATACCATTCACTCCCGCCGCCATGCCGGACTTCATCTTCCGGAAGGCTTTTATCACCTCTTCTCTTTTCATCAAATCACTTTCCCTGTCTCTCTTCGCACACCATCCCTACCAAAACACCTTACATCTGTCATTCTATCAAACGCATTCAACAATCGCTCAGATCTACAGTGCACAACATGCTTCACGGAGAACATTTGCCTCATTAGGAGTAAACAATTCACAAAGTTTCAATCCCAGTACTAGCACGATAGCTTGTCCACCCTCTCTCGTTACTGTCATGCCAGAGTACACACGTTGTGCACCTTACACATCCTGTCCTTGTATGACATTTCACCCGCATCTATTCTTTTCCCATAGTGGCCAGGCTGCCCGACAGAGATAGTGAGGGTGGTTGTGAGTTCCTTAAGTAGTTACCTTTTTTGTCTCTAACCTTACTATGATAAAGGATTCATTTTTCCTTTCCCGTATATGTTAAGGAATGTCAGTGAGTGGGAGAGACATATCAGAGTGAGAGCGACAGAGTACTGGAATAATATGGCTTACTATCAAGATGAAGAGTCAAGCGAAGATTTGCTAGACTTTACTGAAGATTACGACCGAAGTGAACATCATTACCCCAAGGGGGTGCACGTACCGCCCCATGATTTCCTTCCCAGTAAACTGCCCGATGTGACGAGAAAGAACTGGTAAGATAATGTCCTGATATCGAACGTCGTTGCTAACGAAGTCCACGATAAAATTCTGGTCATGTTCCTAACGCCAAGAGCAGCACCCGACCTTCTGAAGAAACACGAGTGTAAGCGTAACGCGACAAAAGACGCGAGACAGGCACTAAATGAACTCAGGAAACAAGGGGTGGAGAAAGTTAAGGATATGGTTATTAAGGAGTCTGTTGATGCTTCAAAAATGGATGACATTATTGAGAAGATCGAGTACGAGGGTGTTGAGGACAATGTTGACTGCCGCCAACTGCTGATGAAGCACCTACCATAAAGGCAAGGTTATAACGATACCTTCAACTGGGTAAAGTTTCACAAGTTAGATAATGACTATACCTTCTCTAGGTCAATACAGACTCGCCGGATGAAAGACTTAGTAGAAACAAAAGCATTTAACCAAATGGGACACATCGATATAGACAGCCTGCCTTTCACACTGACTAACACAGAATTATTTAGAACAGACAAAAGCGAATCACCGGAGGACATTTTTCAGTCGCCGACGAGTTTCGAAGTTCGTGACAGGCAAGCTGAGGTAATTGCTCGCCACAAGCACAAGCAGTCACCACACACACCCTGGCTGGGCAAGATGGACATGTGAGTCAAATCCAACCTAACAGAGGTTCCCTTAACGTGACGTGGCCCAATTCCAAACCCTAATCTACCCTCATAAAAACTGAAATTGCATATGGATAACCTATCCTTCTTCCCATACCAGCAGCAGTGTCCATCTGGGTTTTGTGATGTCTCCGTTTTATGTTTTCTTCAACAAATTACTAATGCACTCATATACTGACTACTCAGGACTGCACTCCTCTATTTCCTTCAAATTCATTTCATCTGCAGATGGTTTTGCCTGTCATTTCGTCACAACCACCTCTATCAACTCGAGTCTCAAAACAGTTTTATTTCCTAGTGTGGTAGAAGCTACCTAAATGTTAACTTCCTTCCCAATTGTCTTCTAAAACCTCTAACAACTTTACCATCTGAACACTCAGTACAAATATTCGATATCACAGTGGTATCTAATCTATCTTGCAAACTCCACATTACACATAGCCAAGTCTGCCTTTAAGAAATTGAAATTCCTGTCCAGATGCCGAACGTACTAAATTTACTGAACTTTGGTTACTCCAGTAATACACAGGATTGATCCGTCCTCTTATTAGCTCACACATCTGGGATGTTCTACCTCTACAGTTCAATCTAAATTCTCAAATCAACTATCCTAGTCTGAACCCAAAACTTGCTCCGATTCCATAGGTTTGGTTCTCTTCCCTTCTCTCCCAGTTATCGCTCACGTTTCTGCTCTCAGCACTGGCTCCGTCCGTACATGTTAATCTAGACCACTTACATTAACAAAGCCACTGAAACTGAGGTGGGCCATTGTGGAGTCTATATCTTTCCTAACACCGGTAATCTTTGGATCTCCTTACTCATGCCTTACCCAACTATCAAGATCTACCCATTTTACAAACGCTGATTTCCCCACATTCCCAAAACCTTATTCTTCCTCTTTTGTTCTTCGGTTTCAATAAGGATTATTTTCTTCGACTGAAGTTGTAAAAAAATGGGAAACGACTCACCAATTCAAGTTGATTTTGCCATAACCAAACAGTAACATAAAAAGAAAGTATACCTCATCTTAGAATGCAATGGGTATAAAAAATGCACCTATGTTATCATAATTTTCAATTAAGAACAGTAGGGATCATACGGCGACGGTCATGGTATGAACATATACCTCCAACTACATCTGTTACTAGTGGTCACACAAACCTTGAAACAGCAAACACTAAGGTTTGAATTCAATTGTTTTACCACATTTTAATATGTAGTGCAACAAAATAACTCTCATCATCTGGTGGTGGTCCCGAGTGAGACAAGTTGTAGTGGGCGGAGCTTGCGAATGCTGTCTATTCATTGGCTGGTAGTTACGGTGGGAGGAGTCGCCCTGAAGCATTCTCCGGTATAAACTCTGCAGGCAACGCCATCTAGGGAGTGGGACAATTACTAAATGATTAAGTTATGGAAAGTGAGGTCAAACCGTTACCTTAATGGCTCCAGTATTTTTGCCGTATATTTACTCATCTTCTTTAGTTTACACACTCTTCCGGGTAAGCTGTACAGGAGAGTAGTAGTGATTGAGAGGTTAAAGACAGCTACAGAGCATCTGACTGTGGAGGAACAACATGGTTTCAGACATGGTAGATGTGTCGATCAGGTGTTTGCCATAATTTGAGATATACTTAAAGAAAGAAGGATTTAAATGTGGCATTTATGGGTCTCGAGTAAGTATACATGGTTGATAGAAATACCTTCTGGAAGGTCTTAAGAATATATGAGGAAGCGAATCAGTTGTTTGCTGATGACGGGGGTGGGGATGGGTGTTTGAAGGTAAAGCAGTCTGAGCAATGTTGCGATGCATGGGTTATGAATAACGATGTGCGATAGAGGGTGGATGTGTTGGAAATGAATTGTTTGTGGACAATAAGTGGTGTGAGGTGGTTAGATCAAGTAATAAAAGGGTAAGAGATCAGCGTGATAATGAAGAGTGAGGATGAGAGAGCTGAAGAGGATGTGTTGAAATGGTTTGGAAACATGGAAGCAATGAGTGAGGTGAGGTTGTCAAAGAGGATGGAACAAGGAGAAGGGGGAAGCCAAAATGGAGATGGAAGGATGGAGTGAACAGATTTTGAATGATCGGGACCTGAACATGTAGAAGGGCGAAAGGTGTGCATGGGATAGAGTAAATTGACGTGGAGTCAATGGACTGAACCAGGGCATGTGAAGCGGCCGGGGCAATCCATCAGGATCGGAAGGATCTGTTTATGAATTTATATTCAAATTTTTATGGTACAAATCTGCGTAATGGTCTAATTACGAGACTGAGGAAGATGAGACGCATGTTGACTAGCGGCTGTAGAGGGAAGGTTTCAAATGCCTGTTGGACTCATTATCAATTTGATTGTATCACGGGGAGTTTTGAAAGAGTATAGAATATGAATCCGATTAAACTGTGAGGAAGCACTGTTTTCTTCAGCATGAAAGTATTAAATGCAGTTAATAACAAAAGTGAGAAAAATATGCCATAATAATGAAATAAAGAACGACCACACCCGCTTCATTCACCGAGAAACTGCCGTACAAGTTGTCATGTATTTCGTTCACCATATGACAAATCAATAACAATGGATGATAACAAGTTATCTCTGTATTTTTCATAATATTATCAAGTCTACCCTGAAATACGAGTGGTGACCAGTGGGTGTGAGGGAACACCGCGTAGAGTTTAACAGTTTCTCTAAAAACGTAATAAATCATTGTGCAGAAATCATCGTCCACTTAGCTAACCATCTGTAGTTGGTAAACTTATGGAAACCATCATTAAGGATAAGATTGTAGACACCCTAGCCTAGCCGCTAACATGCAGTAAACAATGATCAACATGGTTCTCGACGAACAAATGTCCGACAAATCTGCTTGATTTCTTTGATGACATAATCAACACTTATTTAAAAAATATAGCAATTTATGTCATCTTTAAGATTTTCAAAAAGCATTTGATAAAGTTCCACAATAAAGATTACCACCAAAAGGAGTCACATGGTACAGACGCGGCTGCCCTTCAGTGGTTAGGAAATACAAAGAGCAGTAATTAATGGTCAAGCCGTCACAGAAAGGTTTGATATAACAAGTGGTGTGCGAAAAGGATCAGTCTTGGGACAGATTCCCATTCCCTCATATATAATACTGATATTGGTAATGGGCTACATTGGAAGATACTGAAGTCTGGGAATAAATCCGCAACCGAAACTGAATATCTGCAAATTCAAAATGACAAACAAACTAACGGACTGGGCTCACAGATGGCATATGAATTTCAAGTATCAGTAAGTCGTGCATCAATCTAAATATCGGTAGTAATAACGAGAAGGAAATGTACAGTATAAATTCTGCTAAGCTACAAAAGGTATTTGAACAAAAAGACTTGGACATGATAATGTCTAGAGATCAAAAGCCAAGTAAGCAGTGCACAAAAGCAGTAAAATGAGGCGAAAATTTTTTTTGGATTTATAGGTAGGACCGTCAAACTGAAATCCAGGAAAATATTCCTCTCTTAACAAGGCACTGGTACTTCCCCATTTGAATTTCATGTTCCGTTTTGCTCATACTACTTCTGACAGAATGAGAGTACAGAGGCGAGCTAACACGATGATCCCCAAACTATGAAACAAATCCAATGAAACGACTAAACGAGTAAATCTACTGAGTTTAGAAAAGAGATTAACAGGTGATCTATTCAGGTATTCAAAATCATCATTTGTTTCAATCATCTCTATTTAACAAGCTTCCTCTGGATGGATTCGTCTGATTTTACCCATAGTAATGGATACAAACTTGTGGGCCAATGTTTGACCTCAAATGAGGCGGAGCACTTTTTCTTCAAATAACTTAACATATGGAATTATATACCAGTTAAAGTAATTGAAAGCAGTACCATAGACACGTTTTAGAAGAGACGATAAATAATCCACTCCAAATCCACGACTAGCATTACGCGAGTCTCCATAGTTAAATGATAAGTTTATGAGTGTTTCCTATTTGAAATATTTGTTTCTTTCTGCTCTTACCACGCTGGTCTTTGAGTCTCTGATCTCTTCCACAAAAACAGACTCTTCAGGACCAAATAGTCTATATATACTGTTTCATTCCGTTGTTTACCGTGAGGAGAAAACTTGCCTGAGTTTGTGCTGAAATTTATGGCGGCGTCCGCCAACCCAGTGTTAGGCTGCTGCATCACAAGCGAGGCTTTGGTCTGCTGCGGGCCGACCGAGGGTGAGGCTTTGGTCTGCTGCGGGCCTGGAAGAGAGAGGAAGCCTGGCTGTTATGGGGAAGAAGCGTCTGACAGCAAAGGGTCAGTCTGAAGCATTATCCTGAGAACATAAACACCTCCTAAATAGTACCATAAAGCGGACATTTAATTACTGTGACATACGTACATAACGAACACAGCCAGTCATTTTCTGCCTTACTAAGGCGGGAAAGGGAGTAAGGTATGAAGATAAATAAATTAGCGACATGTCCTACTCAGAGTGAAGTGTGATGACATCCCGATCATGAAGGAGTCCCTGGATATACTGATACGTTTTACCTTCATCCATCGGACCGAATTCCCATGGTATGTCCATATAGTGTACGGCACTACCGTGTGGTGCAGGAGAGCCTCAGCCACCGTACAACGGTGCCACACGAGTCGCCGTTGTGTCAGCATGACGACTTCCTAGCACTACCCGCACCCCTCCATGTGAGAGGATCAATAAACATACAACATACACCAGCAACTAACTGGCTTGCCGCAAGGCTCGAGCCAGATCTTGCTCAAGTGACAAATAACCTCACAAATTATCAACAATTGTCTAATTATACAATTCCCATTAACCCTCCCGTCACGTCGCATTAACCTGGCGTAAAAGCCAAATAAAATGAGGTACGCTTTAGGTGGTGTTTTGATACAAGGAATGTGATGACTTACACTTGGGAAATGGAAGGCGGGAGAAGCAGACAGGTCGTGGCCCGGTCTGGCAGCACTGTGAGGAAGGTTGGCCGGTAGCCCGCCTCGCTAACTCACCGCCGGTCAAACCCTGACCACAAATCACGAGTTTCACAGAGTTTCGTGCGGTTGGGTGTCCATATTGACGGTGACTAACGTAGACATAAGCCCAGTGGAATAATTATATACCCTGTTCCTTATTAGAGAACATACGTATATGTTATTACTGTACGTGTTGACTGTAAAGACAGACAGATAGTACGGAGCAGTTGTTGAGCAAGAGTGTGGTTAGGGTGGTCAGTCCAGGTACACACCAGTAATGGACAGTTAATAATAAACTATGGGAATTTGGAAAAAAAAATGGCAGGGGGGGGGGTTAGGGAATTAAAGCAGGGAGGGACCTGGAAAAGGGGGGACCATAAATGTGGACGGATTGTATGTAAGAATGAAATAAGAGAAAGAAAAGAAAATACGAGGATGAAAGTCAAGAGAGAACATAAAGTGGAGGGTGAGGGAACACACATGAAGAGAATATCATTTTCATCTTGGCTATAAAGATGGCCGAGTGTGGGTAGTGAGGGAGAGAACACAGTGCGCCTCAGTCATGGTGATATATTACAAGGTACACACATGACCCCCGTGTGGGGTGGTGACCCCCGGTGGTGGGGGAGTCACTCACCAGGACCAGCGGTGTCACCACAACAAACCAACGTCCACCCGCCACGTCACACCGGCCGCCTCCCTTCCTATCATCTTCCTTACTCCTGCCCTACACTCGCTTCCCTCACCTTGCCTACCGCCTCCCTTCCTGTACCCTTACTTACCCCCTTATGGCCCGCAGGGCCTTTCTATATCCCCTCACAGAGGCCTAAGGGACCTATATATCCTTACCCTCACCCACCCCTCAGAGCACTAACCAAACCCTTCAGAGAAGGACCATAGCCCTCTCTATCCCAGTATCAAAGCCTTTAGCACAGTCTCCGTCTCCATATCATACTGACGACAGAAGACATTGATATTGATCATCATCTGATGACAACATATTGATCATCAGTTGGTGATAACTTACTTTTATAACTTATATTTAGCTTCGTCCTTGGCCTACTGTCTTATCCGTCCCTAAACTCTTGCTTTATCCCTGGCCTGAACTTATATCCCTGCTCCGTCCCTGCCCCAGCCCTGAGCCTCTGCTCCAGCCCTGATCCCTTGGTCCGTCCCTGGCACAGTCCTGATCTCCTACGCCATCTATGGCCCTGGTTTTCATGTTCCGCCTCAAAGGGACTCATGATACTCGTGCGGTGGTCCCTCGGTGGTGTCTGGAGGGCCCATATTGTGGGCCCCCAGTGGTGGGACTGGCTGGTGGGTCCACAATGGTGTGGTGGTGGGCCGAGTTGGTGTGACCAGTAGACCGGGGACCTCCAAGCTGGACACATCTCGACCACCACGTGAGTAACTCTGGTCAGGACACACAACACTACCAACTTCACCACGTTATATCGTAATAATATTTTGTTTATACATGTGTTCTTTGTGTTCCTCAGGAAATCTTATAATTGTGACAGTAATTGTTGCTAAGTGTGACGCGTTTGTATACACCCTCAGCCCCCGTCACTAACCATAGTGACCGCCTTAGGAACGGGAAGTCCGTCTCTCTTGTTGTGGGAGCCATCGTATGGCGGGGGTGTCTGTGGTCATTCGAGAACATATAGTTAACACACGTAAGTTATCTTTCATACAGACAGCAGACAATTATAACATCGTATAAACAGTACTATTACAATTTTAACGAATCTCTAATATAT
>JAUUDY010294192.1:0-11949 GCA_032361765.1 Panulirus inflatus
ATATAAGAATTATGTAACAAGGAAATTGGGACAACATGTATGAACATAAATGAAAATATCTATTGGCCAGCAAGATAATTTATAATGAAAGGGATGGTTTAAAGATGTAAAACTAGAGAGACATAAGGATACAATAAATATATATATAAATATATGATAATGAAAAGTACAGTTCGGGGTATGGCTGACAAAGTATAATATGAAAAATATACAACGATAGAATAGATGGATGGATATAGGTGATACTGAGAGATGACAAATGGATGAAAATATTAAATACCTGACAATCATAATGTATTATATATGAGAAAAAAAATAAGCATCGTAAATGCTAGTATTGCTTAAGTGGACAAATACAAAAGCTGGTGGATGGAAATATATGAAGTGAACAAGTAATATAAGAATTATGTAACAAGGAAATTGGGACAACATGTATGAACATAAATGAAAATATCTATTGGCCAGCAAGATACATACATATGACCATTCATAGAGGAAAAGAGGCATGTTTGAGCTGAAAACTGAATTCCAAATGATAACCCTAAATCTGCCCCATCATCACATGATTTAGCTTTTCCCACCTCGGTTTAAAAATGTCAGCCAATGTTTGTTTCTATCAATAACCCATGCATGTTGCTGGAAGCCTACTGCTACAACTGAAAAAATTTCAAGCATCTCAATAACCCAAGAATGTCAGTGAATATATATTTATATATGTATATAATAATTGATTGCCATTTCTTGAGGTAGAGCCAGGAAATGGATGAAGAATGGCCCATCCACTCATATACACATTATTTTTTTTATTAGTATACTTTGGTGGTCTCCCGCGTTAGCGAGGTAGCACAAAGAAAGACGAAAAAATGGCCCAACCCATCCACATGTATATACATAAAAACCCAAACACACATATACATAAATATATAATATATATACTTCATGCATTCCTGGCACTACCCTGCCTCACAGGAAACAGCATCGCTACCCCCAGCTTCAGCGAGGTTGTGTCAGGAAAAAGGCCACATTCATTCACACTGTTACTAGGCATTATGCTCATTTAGCATCTGCATGTTCACTTTTGTTTGGAAAGAAAAGTAACAAAATCTGTGGAATTACTGTTGAAATTTTGAAGAGAAAATGATTTATTTGTGGACATAAAGTTATTTGTAAATAACTTTTTTTTTTTTTACTTTTTATCCATTTCCCAAATTAGTGATATAATGCCAAGAACAGCCGAAGAACTGGCCTCATTCATTCACATCCATTCTCAAGCTGTCATGTGTAATGCACCAAAACCAAGGTTCCAATCTACAACCAGGCTCTACAGAGCTTTCCATGGTTTTCCCTGGCCATTTCACATGCATGTAAAAAAAAAAAAAAAAAAAATATGTAAAAGATACATAATACATATGTTCAGTGTAAAATCATACCTTGAAAGAAATCATAAACTGTGGAATGATTAGGTATATATGAAAGAAAATCATACCCTGAAAAAAACATACCAGAAGCATCCAGCACAGTCCCTCCCCCTTTCCAGGCAACACCCTCATACAACAACATGCAAGAAAGGAAACTATTTTTATTTTCTTTCAAATGGAGTATAATATAAACATATTCTCTAAGGCGAGGGGAATTTAAATTTTTTTTGCAACGTGTGAACCTGGAAGGTAATATTGTTGTTCAAGGGTTAATATGTCTTTTAAAAGACACTAGTAATAAAGTGTGAAGTAACCTTAAATATTAACCCTTGAACTGCATGTCTCAATATCAACTGTGCTAGATACTCAGAGTATGGGATATTCTCAAATGTCCTAATACATAAATTATCTCCATAAGGTTATGATCAATTACAATCTACTTTTCTGATTATACAACATACAGCTCAAACTGGTGAAACACTGTTTATATAAGATACACACCCTGCTCCACTGTCAGGCTTATGAGATATGCCAGGAGGATTCTCATACATACAGATTGAAATGTGTGGTATTTCCGGAAGTGTTTTTGTCAGCTAATAAAAATCCTAATGGTTTTCATTGCTAACATCTAGTATCTTTTAAGTGTCACAGCTGTGCAAGTTATTACATAACATAAGGATGCAGATCTTGAATAGGCCTCCTTAATATCTCTACATGAGACTGACCATTGTATGGAATTTTTTTTTTTTTTTGCATCTGGCAATAATGCATGGGATACCACTAGAAACATTAATGGGTGTATATTTCACCTCAAGGCAGAGGCAGCCATTTCTAGAATTTTACTGTAAACATCCTGACTGCAGTTAATGTCCATCGTTAATAACAGCAGGAACATTAGAGCTGCTTTATGCCATAAAAATAATGTTTTTTCCGTTATATATGATAAACATCAATACATTCACCCCCATCCAAATCTAAATCCACTGGAGTCTCATTGGGATCCAAGATTTCACCATCAAATAAAAATTTAAGTTTTTCTAAAGTGACATTCTTCTCTTCTGCATACTTGTGCATCAGCACACTCATCTTGTCATAGCGATTGATGTTAATGTTTAGCATTCCCTTTCTATCGGCATTTTGGACCTTGAGACATAAAGAATCTGGATTTTTCTCTCCAACTGCCTCCACTCTGTCGCAACTTGCTTTAGACTCAATTCCACCCTCTGGGGAAATAAAGATAATAATAATAATAATGAAAAGAATAATAATAATGAAAAGAAACAAAGGACTTTTAAGGTGAAATTGCAATCATTTTTTAAATGCTCATTATGGATCTATGAAAGAAAAATTTCATACTTTCACATTTCAAAATGCTAATAAAACTTTTGGTTAAAGGATATCCAACTTACGCATCATAATTTTCCAGAAGATACATAAGGATGTAATATTAAAAAAAGGTCTTGGTGTAGGATTATGTACCTATGAGAAGAAATGGTGCTATTTGGAGGAAGCTCAGGAAAATATACATGAAAGGAAATAAACAGATAAAGACAGATTATCTAACAGCACCTCACTTATTACCTGACATGTATCATATTTGTTTCAGTTTTCTAAAACTACACTGCTATGTCTCACTCCATTATTTACCTTAATTCATCTCCAACATCTCACACTCATATAATTCAGCTTTGTAGAAGTTTTCTTTTAAAATATACCTACCTTATCTCTTCAGTGTATGATTTTTCTTATCCTACAACATCAAAATGAAAACCTTCATAAAATCATAACTATTAAGTATAACTCCTTTTAAATGAACATCAAAAGAAATCAATTTGTGATAATCAATGTTGACTATGACTCACCTATAATGTCAGCAATAGAGAGTCCTAAGTCTCTGGGGCACTGCCCAGAGCTGATAACTTTATCCTTGTGGCTCAACACTACCTGGCTTACATTCACACTGAAGCGCTGTGCCAGTTCTTGGTAAAGATGTGAAAATTTCTGAAACTGCAAAGAGAAATTTTTCACGTAAGGCATAAGAAAGAGGGTGCGAGTGTCTGTGTTCGTATAATTATCTATTTATGCAGAATAGGAAGGGAGTTTACTATGATTAATCATTACACAACTTCATAAACTGTATGCTGTCCATTTTTACTGCTTTCCCATTCAGAGTATTACATTCATTATCTACTCTTACAGTATAAAAGTACTTTATGTCTTTTCTAACATGTTTCCTCGTTAATTTCATGTTATGTTCTCTGGACTTTCTATCAGCAACTTTCAAAGAATTGTTTTGTCTGCATCTTCAATATGATTTAAAAAGTTAATGATTGGGTCACCCCTCACTCTTCTCTTATCCATGGTGGGAAACTTGTGGCCCCTTGCCCTTCCCTATTACTTAGCTATTTTAACTCTGTTATCATCTTTGTTGCTCTCCTCTAAAGAATCTGTACTAGATCATTGTGGTTCTTTATGATAAGTGACCAAACTTGGGAAGCATATTCTAGTTTTGGCCTTATGTAGGATATGAACAGATTGCTGATATTTCCTCAAATACATATATGTGAATGCAGTTCTAAAATCTGCCAGCACACAGTTTGTGTCCACTGTTTTCATAAGGTGGGACTTTGGTAAGAGGTTTGGGACAATGGCATACTGTATAATATACTAATTTCCAAGCTCCTATAAGAGTAAAGATAAGATCTAGTAATGATAGCACATTAGTCCCTTTTTTCAACATATTCATTGATGTGTTGATACAAGTAATTTTCAGTTTTACTCTCATGGACCTGTCTCCATGACTCTCCAATGTGGGTCCGAGAAAGTGTGGGGTGAATATGATCAAAGGAAATGGGTAAAATCTATTTCTTGCACAAATTTTTTTTTAACAATAACCAAAGAAAACTGATCTACGGACTGAGATATAAACTGCAGATAAATTAAAACTTTCAACTTACAGTTCTGAAAGGCATACGAAGATAGTCTGAGCCCCATTTCACACGGAGGTTAATCACGCTGTCTACTTCATCATCACTCAAAACTACTGCATCATTACCAACACTAAGATTCAAGTTGTCATCAATCTGTAAAACACAAGAAAAATTTATCATCAACAGTAACATATTCATGTAATATATTTCATGTGTTTGAACACTTAGAATGTAAACATGTCAAGATATGTTATGAGGCAGAGTTGGAAGTAGGAGGATAGATAAAGAGTAATGATAAAGGAATATGCAATAATTCAATTGTCAAGTCTATGGACACAGACCACAAAAGCTATAACTCACCGAAGTTTTCATTGCTATTTCTCTGGATAAGGCTTTTAGTCTGCTAATGGATTTTTTGGTCTTTCTGTCTCTTTTTATTCTTCTCCTTTTAGGCAGCTTCTTGAGATCTAGTAATGTGGGAGATAGTGGGGACTGCTGGATATTCTCTCTGTAAAAATTTTATGTAAATCATCTCAATAAATTATCAATAAATTATCTCTATCATGAGCTCTATATAAGTCATCTCCATCTTAACAGCAGGATGGTCTGAGAGGAACATTCTCCATACACTGCTGTTTTTAATAATTTCTACAGATAACTCCAAGGAAACATCTTTATTCAATCCTTATACTGTACCTCAGGTCTTCATTCACACCACATACTAATAATCCTAATTCATCCTTTCTATCTTAAAAATAAACCATGTTCACATCACCTCAACATTCCATTTTTATCAATTCTGCCATTTGCTTCAAAGTACTATTTCCACCAATTTCTTCACTTTAAAGTCCTTTTCAAACTCCATATGCACTCTGGTACTCTAAACAAAACAATGGTACTCTTCCAGTTGCTCCACCTCATAGATAAGTTATACAAGCATACAACATTATGGACTGCATAACTCTTTAAAAAAAATCATCATATTTTACTTTCACTACATATCTTAAAAGCTCTGGCAACAGATCAAATTTACTTCCATTAAAGAGAACGTTACAGTCTGAGACCTACCGGAACTACTGATGAGATTTCTATACTTATCCTTATGTCCACTGCAATGGATGACGATGATTTTTTTTTCATCTGTGGCCTACCAGAGGATATGAGTATGTCTGTAGTCTCGAAGTTTTGAAAAAAGAGCTTAATTTGTAGGCATCTGAAATTACCCAATGTCTAACAATGCTGCCTGTAAACTCCTGCCAGATGTGAGGCCAGAACACCACTGTCCATCAGCATGGCAAGGTGGAGGATATGTACCTCTTAAGAAGAACTCCATGAAAATTTACCCTCTTAAAGAGAAACCCCAAGGGCTTACAAGTGTCCTGCTTGTTAAGGCATTACCATATATCTGTCTATCACAAAAGTTACTTCTTTCCCTTGACAGAGACACCATCTCCTAAGGAAAATAGGGGAACAAACTACTACAAAGTCAATATGGCTCTACAGCAGGATGCCAGACTATAGAATGGCTACAACCTGACTGTCCAAAGAGTGAAACCCCCAACTGGAGTTCGACACATCCATCTTGAGGGCAAAAAAGGATTCTGTAGGCTGCTAACAGAAAGAGAAGGGTATTTGCAGTCTATCCAGCAGCCCAGGGCCCTTTAAAACAGGAATGAATGAGGATGAAGAATATCTGCAATACAGCAAAAACCAAGAGTTCACCCATAAGAACAGACTGAAGATTATGACTGTCCCTAGAGGTGTATAACTGACCATGAAGTCCCAGTAGACTCTCCATCTAACTATATTAGATGCATTACCAGATTACAGTGTTGCCAACAAAAGTCAAATAATATTGGGAATCATCTCCTCAAGAACACATGGCTCCTGAATCTCACAGTCCCTAACTGCCCCTGGTCACTGACTATAGTGTTTGGGAATGTGATTTAATTTTCCCCAAATGACCATTATACACCTCAACAGTAGGATCCCTATGTGGTGCATAAAAGTTTTTGGGGAAAAGGAAGAAATCATTCATAAGCAGACCAGATCATGCCATTTGGCATACTTGGGATACTTACTAAAAGTGCAAATGATTCAGGTTGAACTTACAATCATGAGTATGATAAGTTGTAGCAGTTGCAGTCATATCTAAGATAAAGTGGAAGGAATACATGACTAACTCATTACACATGTAAGTAGGGAGTAATTGGAGAGAGCAGATATGCAGTTACTACAGCACTGGAAAAAAAATCAGCATAGATCAAAATATGGCATACTTGCCAACTGGAGAGATGCAAATATCAAAAACATTTTTTTTTTAAATATTTACTCAACTTTCCCACTTTAGAGAAAATCAGGAACTGAGCTTTCAAGGAAAAATTTTTGTATTCATCTTACGTTCCTACTTTTAGAGGCAAATAATAGAGGAGACGATATTCACCCCCCCTCCTCGTGAACCTCAAAGTAGTCTTCTACAACACATAGGAGACTTTCTTCCCCATCCCTAAGGATAACAATGCAAAATGAACATACACAAAACTGAATAATTATGCATAAATACTGTAGTACCAACCAATGATTAATCATGATCCTGGCCTTGACCATGACTATTCATTTTGTCTCAAGAAGGTTAATAAAGAACTAGATCAACACATTCTAAAAATGCTGACTCTGATGCATATCACTGTGATGACAAAAAAAAAATATAAAGCTTTATACATAAATACTCATGAAAGTATTTTATTTATACTTGTCATACTTAGTCGCTGTCTCCCGTGTTAACAAGGTAGCGCAAGGAAACAGATGAAAGAATGGCCCAACCCACTCATGAAAGTACCTCTATAAAAAAAAGATTTATATCATAAAGACTTACGAATCAGCCTCTATCAAACAATCATCTTTCTCTTGGTCTTGGTCCTCAGGGACATTGGAGACAATTGTTTCACAAGAATTTGCATACATGATTTCATTTAGAGCTTTAATTTCCTTGTAAGCACTCTTCACTGCTTGTTGATGATGAACTGAAATGAAATAATGCATTACATTCTGATATGCATTTTCAACAGAAGCTTTTAGCACATTTTAATATGACTAACATAAATAAGTTTTAAGGCAAGACTATTTTCATGGCCTTTAAATAAGTGAAAGCATACAACTCCTAATGTCCCAAAATATAAGCATAAAATGAAATGTAAATGCTGTGTACATGGTAGGGTTTTGTTTACCCATACCCTAAACAATTATGCAAAATGATACATTATCATATTTTTTTCTCTGCTCAAAAAAATTACTCTTAAAAGCTATTTCTACTACTTGAGAAAATTGCACTATTTATTCAGAACCTAATTAATGCATCACATAACCACTCGCTTAACTCAAGACAGACACAAATCCAACTCCCCCTCCAGTCACCTTGAACAGTCTATCATTTCCACCAAACAAAACACCAGCCATATTTGGCATTACATATGATACCCACGACATTCACTCCCCACACTAAAACATCAACACAAAAGCAGCACACAAAATAGATGCCATCAAATCAGATGACCAAGCCTCAAAAGGGAAAATCCTCACTTGGTCTGCAGGAGGGGAGGGCTTCCAGCCTCCCGCTCACACCTCTTTTAGTCACTTTCTACAACACACAGGAAATACATGGAAAGTATTCTTTCTCCCTTTTCCTGTCTCTAGCTGTCATGTGTAATGCACTGAAACCACAGGCCACACAAAACTTTCTATGGTTTACCCAGATGTTTCACATGCCCTGGTTCAATCCATTGACAGCACATCAACCCCAGTATACCAAATCATTCCAATTCACTCTATTCCTTGCACGCCTTTCAGCCTCCTGCATGTTCAGGCCACGATCGCTCAAAATCTTTTTCACTCCATCCTTCCACCTCCAGTTTGGTCTCCCACTTCTCTTCATTCCCT
Source organism: Panulirus inflatus (assembly GCA_032361765.1). Lineage (NCBI taxonomy): Eukaryota > Metazoa > Arthropoda > Malacostraca > Decapoda > Palinuridae > Panulirus > Panulirus inflatus. The sequence continues at coordinate 8,285 of JAUUDY010294192.1, forward strand.
CCACCTCTGACACATATATCCTCTTTGTCAATCTTTCCTCACTCATTCTCTCCATGTGACCAAACCATTTCAAAACACCCTCTTCTGCTCTCTCAACCACACTCTTTTTATTACCACACATCTCTCTTACCCTTTAATTACTTGATCAAACCAACTCACACCACATATTGGCCTCAAACATCTTATTTCCAACACATCCACTCTCCTCCACACAACCCTATCTATACCCGATGCCTCACAACCATATAACATTGTTGGAACCACTATTCCTTCAGACATACCCATTTTTGCTCTCCGAGATAATGGTCTCGCCTTCCACACATTCTTCAATGTTCCCAGAACCTTTGCCCCTTCCCCTACCCTGTGACTCACTTCTGCTTCCATGTTTCCATCCGCTGCCAAATCCACTCCCAGATATCTAAAACACTTCACTTCCTCCAATTTTTCTCCATTCAAAAATATTTATGGATTGGGGAATGCATATGATTGTGTTGAAAGAGTTGCTATTAGAAGCAGTAAGGAATTTTTATCAAAAGGCTAAGGCATGTGTGCTTGTAGTTAGAGAGGAGGGAGAGTAATTCCAGATGAAGATAGGTTATGGGTGGTGGTGTGTGATGTCACCATGGCTTTTTCATTTGTTTAAGGATGAGGTACTAAGGAAGGTAAATGCAAGGGTCATGGAATAAGGGAGCCTGGGAGGTGATACAGCTCTATTTGCATGTTTGAGTGAGAAACTGTAGGTTTGAGTTTAGGAGAGTGCATGAAAGGAGAAAGTTAAGAGCAAATATTGATAAAAACAAGGTTATTAGGTTTAGCAGTACATAGGGTCAGGTCAGGAGAAAACTTAAGAGGAATTTAAGTGTTTTACGAACTTGGAATACCTGGCAGAAAATGAAACTATTGTGGTTGAGGTGAGTCACAAAGTGGGTGAGGATGCAAAGATGCTATGTGTGCTGAGGAATATGTGGAAATAGAGGTCACTATGTGGGAAGGCAGCAATGTGCATGTTTGAAGGCATAGTAGTCCTATCACTTGTATGGATGTGGGGCATAAGCTATGGATGTTATTTTATTGGAAAGGGTGAATGTGTTGGAAATGAAATATTTGAAAAGTGTAATTTTAGTAAGTGATGATTCAGTAAGAGAGAGGTTTGGTAATAATAAGAGCATGCTTATGAGAGCTGAAATGGGTGTGGTGAAATGGATTAGACATATGGAGAGATTGAGCGAGGAGAAATTGACAGAGAGAATGCATGTTAAAAGTGGAGGGAACAAGAGGGGAGAGATTGAATAGGATGTGGAAGGATGGAGTGAATATGAATTTGAGCTCTCGAGGGACTGAATATGCAGGAGGTTAGAGGGCCTGCAAGGAATAGGATGAATTAGAGCGATATGGTACACAGGGGATAACATACTGCCATTGGATTGAACCAGAGCTTGTGAAGCATATGGGGAAAACCACAGAAATGTCTGTAGGGTCTGATTGTGGAAAGAGGGCTTTAGTTTTGATGCACTATCAACAAAAAGTGTAGAAATATATGCAAGTGAATGAGACCTTTTCTACATCTGTATCTTGCCCTACCTTGCTTATGCAGAACTTGGCAAATGAGGATGAAAGAAGGAAAAGAAAATTTTTTTTAGATTGTTCCCATTTTTGCAGCTACTTTGATTGTACCAAAGGGTAGGCCACAAGGAGACTTTTGGCTAGCTCCACTTAGGCTGTAATGTAGGAGAGCAAGGAGCATTTACTGTGAACCTTGTATGAATGATTAGATGCACTAATTTTTGGAACATATTTCTCTGTGACAACACCTGTCCAGTATGAATGAAAGTTGATTTGGTTTGATAACACATGCATCACATATGAACTGAAAGAGTTAATGAGCCATCCATCAATGTTTTCTTAAATTTAAAGGTTTCCCACATTAAAAGAGCCTTCATTATCTTTGCCCTTCCATGCAGTCATGTTCCCTTATGAATAGATTAGAACAGATTTTCTCTTGTTGGTTTTTGTCTTCTCCAATGTCATGATTGCTTTTCATGATTTGGTCTCAGAACTTAACATATACTACCACTGCAGCTGCATACATTTTCCATTTTCAGCCTTGAGCTCATACTGCTTCATAATCTCAGCTTGTTAGAGCATGAGATGGGTGTTGTTCCTTCTGGTCTCATCTGATTCCTCTCATTTTTTCTTTCCCTCTCTCTTTTAATTTGTCACTTCTTTCACACGCTCCTTTGAACTCATTATTCTTTGTAACTTTACTGACTTGCTTAAGTATCCCTTGGCTGCATATGTTCATATCAGAGGTAATCATCATTAAACATGTTATAATGTCTTGCTCTTCTCTACCAGGTCTCATATCTTCTGAAACTTTTAGATTAGTGTTTATGAAGCCTCTTGCATCAAGTATACATGTGTCTGTAATTACCATTTTTTGTTGTATGAGAGAGCTCTACACACTTATGGGCTCTCATTTCCTGAACTTTAGATGCCATTAAGTAGTCTCTTAAACCTTTGTAAATTTTTGGCATTCACAGTCTCCATGGTCCAATTGTCCATCGCTCTTACAGCATACTTACCAGCACCGCTGAATATCCTTTCTAACTATATTTTTGCTGTGCTGCTTGATACGGCCTCCTGTTACTCAGGAGCCGCATCTCTTTGAAAATTATCGGTGTTCTCCAGCTGGTTTAGAGGTTTGAAGTGTGTTTATATGTGTATGTCTTTTTTCAAAGAAAAGTTGTTAAATGCATAGAAGGGTTGGGGGTTGAGTATAGTAGGTAATTGTAATTAATAGGAAATAACCCAAAGGTATATTGAAATTTGATTGTAATGATTAGGTAAGAGATAAGATATAACCCTTTATTTTTGTTATTTAGGTTCAGAAATTGACAAAGAATGAGATGTTGATGGTGAACATCGGCTCCTTGTCTACTGGTGGCCGAGTTTTGGCTGTAAAGGCAGATTTAGCGAAGATAACTCTCACGCAGCCTGTGTGTACTGAGGAAGGAGAAAAAATTGCACTTTCCCGTAGGATTGATAAGCATTGGCGGTAAGAGTCAAGAAATCATTAAGTAAATTTTTCCTGATTTATGGTAACTTTAGATATATGTTTTTGAATTATGTGCATATATACTTATATAAGTGAATATCATTTCAAAGAATTGCTAACCATTTATATTGAAGTTAACTTTTTGATCACTTAAGAAGTATATAAATATTTGCCATCTTGTACTGACAAAGATAACTTTTTGACCTCATAAGAAGTATATGAATATTTGCCATCTTCCACTGACAAAGAAAGTAGGATTTCTATATAGTCAGTCAGCATAACATGAGCATATTGACATGTAAAGATACTGAATTATCAACAATGCACTCAAGCTTTACATTTTCTTCCAGTTTGATTGGTTGGGGTCAGATTCGTCGAGGTGTCACCATTAAGCCAGAGTAACAGTATCATCTTTTATGGAAGTATTTTCTTTAACATAGAAGGAAGTAAAGTTGCTTCTTGAAAGTACCTTGGATATAAATTATACAATCTAGGAGAAAGAAAGAGCTTCAATAATTTGCTTGGGTTCTTTCTCTTATACATGTGCATACAATTTGTGCAGGTGAAGCCTATTAGCATGATAAGGAATGGAGATTATTAAGCTTTATAT
>JAUUDY010294303.1:0-11949 GCA_032361765.1 Panulirus inflatus
ATTGCAACACGATCGGTAACGCTAACCTCTACACCATAGGGGTCTATCTGAGTCTCCATCCATCCCCACTCATTTTCACTGATGGTGTGGATAATCCCTCGCTTTCATCTTATCCTCTTTTTCTCTCTCTTATTCATTTATCTTTTCACCGACCTTCGAGTCATATTCTAGTTCTATCATTCACTTTCGTGAGCATATGATTCATATGAATCAGTGTGGGAATGACAGTTCGAACTACATTTATATCGTGTCTCTCTGGGAGTTCCCCTACATTGATATGTAGTCAGCATTTGTGGCCAGAGTGGGTAAAGGGGCCTGAGTAGGGAAAGAGATGGTGAGGCTGAAGTAGCTGATGGGGCGAATCTCACACCAGAGGAGGGACAAGTGGGTGACGCTCTCAAGAGACACCATTGTAAACTTGATGTTGTTTTTAAACTCATGGTGTCCGGGTTCTTGTTAGATTTCCTTTCAGTAATATCAGAAGCAACTCTCTATGGAAGTAAGAGTCATATAAGAAGCGAGTATCATATTCTACATTGTCTTTATGTAGACTTATGGTGCAAAATACTTTTGTACCACATGGAATATAAGTAAATGAAGGTGCGATCCTTGAGTATGGTGGCGAGACCTTTGATCTAACCGGTAAGGGTCAGGTGGAAGGTAATACCATCATACCATGGGTTGTACCGACGTGCTCAAGGGTAGTGTAGTCGTATTCAAGCTCGTACTATTGCGCTCAATTGTCGTGTTGACATATCCAAGGGTTGTTCTGTCGTTGAACAGGGTCGTGTCGTTATAACCATAGGTTGCACCGTCTTGCTTAAGGGTCGTGCAGTCGTATCCAAGAGGTTAAAGTGTGAAAGAAGTGAATTCAGTCTGATTGTGTAAGGTTTTGTGTGTCGCAACTGGTCACTATTAGACCAGTAGACAGAGTTCTTGGATTATCAAAGGTCGTAAATTGAGGATGAAAAATGTAAGCTTTCGTTCCATCATGTGGCTTATAGAACCTGGAATCAACTCACTCTTCTACACAATGATATGTAGTAAGAACAAAAAGGTCAGAGCAATATCGAATGAAAGAAAAAACAAAACACAGAAGAGAAGAAAAAAGAGTAATGAAAATAAGACATTAATCTAAATTATTCACAGATCAAGGAAAAACATTCCTGATAGTTTAGTTTTTTATACTACAACTGAACCAGACCATTTGTGCTGTGCATTTATAGCAGTGGTTGCCTGACCAACGTTGTAATTTACCCAACAGCCACGAGTCACGCTCACCCGCTAGCCAGGCACTGCTCCTGAGTGGCACACACCGACCTCTCACTGCCTCTGAGTGGCACACACCAACCTGTCGCTGCTTCTGAGTGGCACGCTTAACTTATAGACTGTATATTTGCTGACGACAACACAGACCTCTAAATGGTCTGCTAAATATAAGTCGTGTAAAATAACTCACATGCAATCGTACTAAATCACTCGATCTCTTTTTATGTTGGGCATTAAAGCATTCAGATACAATACTCACTTTTGGTATATTCAGTTTAGTTATCACAAGGTGAAAATAGAAATATAAAACATTGCTCTATGATACTCATGATAATTCACCATACGAAGGATTATAAGGGATTCCAAAGGAATTCAAGCAGCCACACACTATCGAATCCTTTCGAGGCTGTTCGCGAATGAGGAAAAAATCAGAAACTCGTATGTTAGTATGGAAGACATACAGATATTTCAGGTAGGAATACCTGTAAACTTTTAATGTAAGTAAGGATACGCAAATATTGTCTGTCGTAGATTGAAGTGAGGTATGTATCAGGTCTGTCATCAGACAAATTCATGATACTGCTTTCAGTTGCTCTTATTGGTGAATCGTTCTATGTATTTATAAACCTGTTGTAGAAAAAGAACTTCGACTCATTCAAAGTCATCGTTTGTCAACGAGTTTATAACCTTTACTACGAGGGAAATCAGACGAATGTAGACTTTACGTAGCTTGTTAGATCGAGATTTTCGAAGCCTATGCTGATATTGAATACCTATGTTATTTCATCTATTACCTTCTCTTCCGTAAGGTAAATAAATCTATGTAGTTTAGTCGATTTTTCCTGGATTTGTTTATCAACTAGGAATCGTCTTCATAGCTTGATGCTGTAAACTCTCCATTCTATCTGCCTTTTTCAAGTGGGTTGATCAAACCTGAATACAATAATCCAGTTGGGGACGCACCAATGAGCTATAAGAAGTGCCCATCATTTTCCTAGACTGAAACCTTTGCATCCAAGAATTTTATTCACCATTCTTCATTACTTCTTTGCTCTGCTTACTTGGCTTTAGGTCGCTAGAGATTATGACGCCTTTCCCTCATTTCTCTTTCGCAGCTCAGCAGAATTTAGCTTTTTCTTAACCTTCTCGTCTTTGCTGCTGAAGCATAACATGGCAATCCAAGGCAAGCTCTTTTTCATGGAAACTCCACAAAGACCAAGGACGTAGAACAATACATTAAGTGGATCCTCACATTGTTCATGGCCTGAAGTAACGCGGCTGAGAGTTGATTTTTCTTCCATTGTCAGCTGACTGGAGAACACCGACTGTAGCAGAATATTTCAAGGCTTTTATCGAGTCGATAGATTGCTTGCTTGAGGCTACACAAAACATTTATGGCTTTCTATTTAAACGTGTGAGGCGGTCGATGAATGGGGGAACCAGGCTTGTGAATTATGTATATAACATACCATTTGTTGTGGTCTGTTGAGGGAATGGTTGCATTGGACTTGGTAAGCAACATGAATTAATTGTTCTTTCTCTCTATATGTATACGTAGATTACCTATGTATTGTTGCTGCTCACACACACTCATTTCTTACACGCTGAAATTTCCTTCTGTCAAGTTGGTTTTCAGAAGATAAAGATGATCTTGATTCATGAAGATGAGTAATACTGTGAGTAATACTAGTTATCAGGTTGGAGTTAATGATATAAACGAGTAGATAAGTGTTGCCACCTGTCACTTGTCTGTCCATTACTGTAGCTGTATCACCCCACCCGTCTTCACCCTTCGGATGTCACCCATTACTCTGTATCGTCACCCATCACCCGTCTCCAGTACACCCGTTGAACGCCATCCGTACTTCTCAAGTGTCATTAATCACCCTTTGTTCATTAAACGTCTCTCGTTAACCTTCCCTGGTCTAATCGTTATACGTTTTCATCTCTTTCCACCCGTCACTCGCCACCCATCCCTTTTCACCCGTCACTCACCATCCACTCATTTCCACCCGTCACTCGTCACTCATTATTTTCCACCTGTCACTCACCATCCATCACTTTCAACTCGTCCTTCCCATTCATTACTTTTGACCTATTTCGTCATTTCTTGGGCCGTTGATCTTCTCCCGTAACTTGGAGATGTATCTTAAATAAGTTCAGATCCTTTTAGATCTCATGAGTATTCTGTGATCTCTTTTGATTTCCTTTGACACTGTTGGAGCAGATATCTCTACCAGGGGATCAGGCTCACCAGCTGTGTGAGAAAATATACTAATTGTATTCTATCTTCTCTAGATTTAGTGTTGAGACACGGTTCTTTCGAAGCTGTAGAGCCAACTGAGCAGGGGGGTTTTTCTTCTTCTTTTTTTCTTCCTTTAGTGTTTTATTTGCGTATTCGCCTAAAAGTACGGACTTACAGTGGACGAGAGAGAGAGAGAGAGAGAGAGAGAGAGAGAGAGAGAGAGAGAGAGAGAGAGAGAGAGAGAGAGAGAGAGAGAGCTGTGGGGTCGTTCAATAATTAATGTCTTCATGGGTGCTGGTTACACCTTAATTGGAAATATTCATGAAAGGCAATAATGATAGGGGGGAAGTATTAAAAAGGGTGTTGATAGCTTGCAGTGTAGTACGTTGGCAGCCTGGCATATGGCAAGTCCTGAAATCTGCCGTACATTAAAAACACTACTGGAAGGACATACAAATAAACTCCAACCTCATCTTTGTTCATTATTGGACGTAATTACATTTCGAAGCATCATGAGGTAGAAATCATTGGACATTTATCTTTGACAAGGAGGCAAACACTGCGATTCGGAACTGCGTCGCTGCGGGAGAAAACGGGAAAAGAAAATGATGAATAATATTAATGAAAGCCATTAACCCTTGCCAAGATCCAGGTCTGCTAAAACCGACCTTGTCGCATGGACTATGACAGGCGTATCTACTGACGCTTGTCTGAGAGACGGGACGTTCACTACACTCGCTCTGAATTGCAGTCAGTCCCTAAGATTTACTTTGTATATTAAGCAGAATATTGGCAGTAACAAGACAACTCTTACCTCGTCGGTATAAATTTCTCACCGTCTATAATGAAACTGAAGTGGTGGCACACAAGGTAATAATGCATCCGGCTAAGAATTTGTACCGTCGTCATATTCGCAATTTTCGTTCCGCAACTCTAGGTCATCTAGAGTGAAGTTCTCCTGTGAGTCGTCCATATGAGATGGAGCAGTTCCCTCAGGTTCTGTGGTTCCCATGAGAACTGTAGTCAGCTGGATGAACTCCAAGCTTTGATGTCAGAGATAGGCGGACCTTCCCCCGACACACTTCAAGGATGACAGCAGTAAGGTAAGGCTGGCGGCAGAAGGGTAGGGTAGGGTCGGCGTGGCGCAACAGATGGCGCTGGGGAGTCATCTCGGCAGCCGACAGGTTGTGAGGCCGCGTCGTGTCAGTTGGATTGTAGTGGTCTGTGTGTAACGTAGTGTTGCGCTCTCTTCCAGCCACACTCTTGGATACTTACACCCTTCAGGTAGGTCTTCCTCGCTCGTACTTCACTCTGACAGTTCCCTACAAGGAGGCACAGCATAGGAAAAATGGCGGGGAAAATAATTGCATGGAACACGACGTGGGATTTATTTGTTTATATGAGTTTGAAATTGTCTATTTGGTGAATACGACAAAGCAGGTAAAGATGAGAGCGGAACTCCGTAGAATGAACTGTGTTCGCCCAGAACTGAATAATTCCCTGTGATATTGAAATCAATGTATAAAGTGGCGGTGGGATTAGTTGAGGTGGGCGGGGAGAAGAGAGGAGGGCAAGGTGGTCTTGGTACCGGGGTTGGTAGTAACGGTCCCCAGGCGATACCTCGGCCACATGCACACACCCCACCCACCGCCCCTCCCTCTTCCTCGTTACACTCCATGTTTTACTCATCTCGACTCTAAAGCATCGGTTCATTATCATCCTGCCGCTGTTTCCTACTGCCTGAATTTCCTGCCCCTCCCTGATCTATTATCATGGCCTTGGCTACACGCCTGCTGCCCTCCCGTTAAACTCTTAGTTTCATCATTTATGTCACAAGCAGCTTTTATCTCCCTTCTTGATGTGTTAGTGTTCGTATAGCTTCTTACCCAAACGTTATCTTTATTTTGTCCTTTTCTCCCCACCTTTGCCAATCCTCTCCTGCACCCCCCACCCCATCCGTTCACCTATGCTGGTGTATAAATGTGGCTTTGTTTCCCACATCTCACTAATTATGCATCATCCACCCCTTTAAAACCCCCTTCGTATACCCTTCCCCAGACCACTGAATGAAGCACTCTGCTTCCTGACCTAACACGGGTCATCATCGTATGTAAAGCGGACGTAAATTTGTGGTCATGAGTTACGTAACATGAGGCATAGGTGGTGTGTCTAGGTGTACAGGGAAGTCCCACAGATTAACATTGTTGTACCTGGAGAGGTTGCTTGTCACTGTACATACCTGGTGGCTAGTGAGGTCTGACCCGTCCCAGTGGTGTTGTATGGCTGTTGCTGTCTTAAATTGGATAGATAAATGGATAGCTAAATAGATAAAGTTTTCCGGCATTTATTTAAACACTCGTGAAAAAACAAACCTGAGACCCCTTTTTTCTGGTCGTGACCGATATGGCACGGGCAAAACATGTCCCAGTCAAAGGTCATCTCGGTTGATAGGAATGAAGTACTAGGAAAAGGAAGTATGAATGGATCAGTGCTCCGCAGGTATTTGTGGACCAGACTCGGCTGACTTCAAGATGAAGAGTTTACAGGAAGAGACAAAGACGAAAAGAGACTAACATAGTTTACCTGTTCGAGAAAAGCAGGTATCATAACGGTCAATCCTCGAGTGACAGGTCTCAATATTCAGAACTGGGAAGCAGCAGCGAGACGCTTACCTTGGGTCCAAGCTTTGGGGATGGGGACACATATAAGACATCTCAGGGGGGTACTGGCCAAAATGATAGCAGAGAGAAAGAACATGAGCATCACGGAGTACAGGACCAGCTGGTTGAAGATAGATGACACATGAGGATTGATGAGAATCGAACGCTTTTGATTCCTCCCTGATTATTAGAGACTGAGGAAAAGTCGCTCCAAGATATATGAGCAGCACTCGGTACCAGGGCGATTAAATCCCATGTAGATATGAAACAGAAGCTCAAGAAAGATTACGACGCCTATACAGCACCCGTAGTTTTTTGGGCATCAGACTTTGTGATGTTGATTACGATAGGTTTCCATGTTGTAGTGGAGGATATGGTCATGCCTAACATGTTAATGTTATTACATGGTTGAATTTGGATGCTTAGAAATTATAGAGGGAAGCGATTGAATCGTATAGCGAGAAATGGCATTTCAACATTTATTAGATTTAACAAAGCTACTTTCCCATTCTGAAATGCTGCACAGATCCAAACTAGAGGATAATATATTTGACACGAGGCAGAGACGGGAGAGAAAGTGAATTGAGCTCATCAGCATAAATGTGAATAGGATTAAAAGTGGGAAGGAGATCATTTATAGAGAAGCACATAGGCGATAGGACAGAACCTTGAGGAACACCACTGTCGATAGGAGAAGGGGATAGTCGCTCCGTCAACGACTACTGAAGTGGAACGACCAGAGGTGAAACTGCAGCACTGAGGAACAGAGAGAAGCAGAAAAGAACAAGGGAAGGGAGTTTCGAAAGTGCAGATGTACGTACATGTATGTCACTGCAAGTCAAAAGCTTCGGCAATGTCGAGGGATTCAGTATAGGTTCCACCAACACGTGAGAGGATCAGAGATGTGTCAGGGGATTCACACCGCGCAGATCCTGTTGATCAAAAGGCGGAATGAGATTCTGTGTTTAAGAAAGAAAGAATTAATGAGAGTTTCAAATACTATGGAGATGTGAGAAGTTAAGAGGGATAGGGCGATAACTAGAAGTGTTAGAAATGTCTTCTTTCTCAGGGTTGGCGAACGGTGGCAGTAGATCTGGATAATTCTAGCTATCTTCATATTTTTGATGCAAATGTGAGAAAGAAAATAATGGAAGCAAGATATAAACTCACAGTAAATGTTCTACGAATTACATCGCAACTATTACGACTGATGTATGTCATCGTTGGAAAGTCTCATTATATGAATCCCTTATAAATTGCTGGAATAAATGGCTGTCGTAGGTAATGTAGCCAGGATATGTACGATGCGATAACACAGACGGTATGAAGCTCATGATTTCTCAAGTCTGTGTGCGAGGCTGTGTTGACATCAGGAGTGGAGTGTTGTGGCTGGCTCCCACATTATCGCCGTAAGAAAGTAACACGATCATGGACGAGGAGGTGCGTCACGCGGAGAGCGGAGGGACAAGCCCAGGGTTAGGATTAGCCTGGGATTACCTACCTTCCTTGGTGGGATTTATAGTGGTATTTGTCAAGAGAGGATTTACCTGTTCGGATTACTTGACACTGTTTATATGGAAGGAAGGAGGGAGAGAATGTTTCAAAGCAGTAATGTGTGTTGTTAGGGGCAGGACTTGGTAGATATAGGGGGTTATACAGATCTCAGAAGGAAGTTCTTAAGATATTTTTGTAGGTCTTGGTTTTTTGGGGAGTTGCTGGAAAGTCTATGGAAAACGTCTTGAGGATTTTTGTTTACTTTTTTCCTCAAGAATGTATGTGTATCTCAGAGTTGATAATGAGGGTTGGAGACAAGATGTTGTAACACTCCCAGTCTACTATTCCAGTGGACAGTAATTATTTCCTTGCTGATTGTTCATCAGTTGCTTTCAGCCTGATTTCATATAAAATTATTTACTGTTTATCGTCTGAATTTAATGATTCATTTTTCCTTCGTTATTCCAGTCTTGCTTACTTAAGTCGACCTTCTTAGAAACTGTATATTACTGGCGGAATTTAGTAAGGTAGAGACTGATTTTATTGGCGGAAAAGAAAAAAAAAGACGTGTTAAATTTGAAGATAATCTGATACGAATTACATGCGACCTAGTCATATATCACAGGGGAGCGTGGATGCGTTCCACGGTGGGTTACGTTAGAGGAGCCAACATATATATTATGTTCACTGGCTCACCACCCGTCCTGGGTGACGCCGTGGCGTGACGCTTGCTGAAACACTCCGCTGCGTCAACCAATGGACGACGACTGGTGAAGAAAATAATGGCGGTACGGGAACGTTCCATCTTTTCTTCATCGTGGTAACCTAATCTAACCCAACGGCCTCCTCCCAGGACGCGGGAGGAGGGGCATTACTGTCGTCCACCTGGGGATGTGGACCTGATGGCGTCTCACCATGTATGCTCGGGAGTGGACAGGAACCTTATATAGACACGCCACCAGAGATGTTGTTTGAGATCTCGCAAGAAGCGGATAGTGTTTCATTGTGGTGGAGGAGGGCTGCTACCCTGGTACTGCTGACAAGGAGGTACCCGTCAACTGCAGACCATGCACGCCTGGCCTGCATGCTGCTGGGGAAGATAATCTGGAAATACTTGCAGTATGTTTTGGTTGGCTGGAACCGGCTGGAGTTATGGACAACATGAAAGTAAGCAACGTCTTTGAAGAGAGAAATGGATCAGTGGATGTTGTATGAGATGACTCACAGAGAATGATGCTGTTCCTCTTGGAAGATTAAGAAAAAAGAATTTTAGGCGGATACTATGGATGGACTGGGCAGATGGTTTACTAAACTGAGAGAAAGCAATGATGACATACCGGGTACCTGTTTAAACTAGGTACTGGTAACCAGTAGGGTCTCTCAGGGTTCAGTGTTAGAACCACTGCTATTTAAATGTTAGAAGTTAGATCATACCTGAATGTCTTTGTTGATGACGCCTAATCTATGATTGAAGTGTGGAGTGATAACGACAAAATGTTTGAACGTAACAGGTAAGATGCAGCTGTGCCCCTCTGGACAGAACGAGTGAGATCTTATCTCCTTGACAAGCTTTGGTTCCACGACTCCAACAGTTGTACCAGGTGCACCGTCCCTTCTACGACCTCATACGATCTTTAAATTCCTCCTCTTTGCCATTTACTGCTAATCTACCTGCATTTGTGTACGTCACTCTGAGTATGATATTACCATCACGCAACATGTCGAAGGTGCTGGTGGGAGGTGTTCCGTCCTCTTGCTTCGTTTGGTGCGTCTTGGTTTGTGCCATCTGTCTGTATTATTTGTCTTCTCCCTCTCTTCCCTTGCTTGTTTTTTCCCACTTTTCCCCTGGTCTATCACGTTTAATGAATGCCCAACCGAATTCCACTTGTTTTTAAGTTTCTTGACCTTTCTGAGTGCCTTCCGGCGAGGGATCACCAAAGCCAGCCTATCTGTAACTGGTCGTCCCCTTATGTCTTGGTTATAACCGCCACTCTCTTGCTCCCTATTATCACAGAAATTGCGTCGGGCATTTCTATTACCTCCAGTATTATTTTGAACATTTCTTCGTTCTTTTCCCCATCTCCTTTACCTGGTGTATGATCTTCCACTCCAAAGATAATCAATGTACGTCTATCAACTTCCTGGTTTACTAATATTTCGATTTTTTGTGTTACCGACTTTACGGCTAATCCGTCTGTGACTTTGTCATCTCTTTTTTTTTTTTCTTTTCTGTCCAACACTGATCTTTATGCTTGCATGTTTCAAACTTTTCGTCTACTGGACCATAAGATTTCCAGATTCGTCTCTTTGTAACTTACATATCATATTTTCTAGAACTTTATTAAACGACTTGTGAGGTTCTGTCTCAGTGTCCCAACGTCAGTGTCTCACTGCATCAGTTTTCATGCTGATCCAAATCTGTTGATTAGTCCCAGGAACTGCTCCTTCTCCCCCTCGCTGCCAACTATTTTGTGGCTTCTGTGTTATGGGCACTACCGTTTGTTCAGCAGCCTGTAGGACATCTGAAATAGACTCTTCTGATTCTTTTACTTACTGTTATTCTGTTTTCTTTCCTTTGATTATATTCCTGCTGAATTCCCTCACCTGAATTGATTCTATGTTCGTGCTTCTGATTCTGCCTCTCTATAATTTCTCGTAATATCTCCAACCTAATTGTGTCTGTTGATTCATCCTTTATATCTTCGTCAAGCCTTCTCACTCTAGTCACTATTCTGTACTTGTCTTGGATTAAGAGTATAAGACGTCTGCCTTCATGCTAGCTCCAGTCTTTGCCAACCAATTTCGTCTTTGTCTAAAAACCCAGACTTTTCCTTCTGCGTGGAAGCTGGCCTTTGGTGCCGCTCATCCCAAAGAAAGGAAACCGTTCTCACCCCTCCAACAATTGCCTCGTTGCTCTCAGTTCTGCTGTCTCCAAAGTCTTTGAAACTCTCCTAAACTCTCACTTTCTCAGACACTTAGGATTCCATTCCCTTCTTTCTGATCACCAGTACGGTTTTCTGTTGATTTTCTCTCCTCTTTGACCCTCTGATCTTCCTGTCTCAGGAGTAGCCCTCAACATGGGTAGAATATACGACAGGGTGTAGCATAAATCTTTGCCTTCTAAACTTTCTTGCTGTAGTTTTTTTGTTAGTGTTCTCTAATGCATAGTTTCCTCTTTAGCCGTACCATTACAAAAGTAGTTGATGGGGCGACTTCCCTCAACTATCCTGTCAATAATGGTGTTCCTCGGGGTCCTATATTATCGCCTTATTATTCTCCCACTTTACGTTCTTCAATAAAATTTTCCGGCCCCTCATTTCTCTAATACTCATTCTTTCTCGTACTGAACATATTTTATCTCTCCTTTTGGACCTGTGCAGCATTTAAGAGTGGGAAAGCAGTAACCTTATTAAAATGAGCTGTGCTAAAACGCAATTTCACCTTCAAGTGCTACGTAAAAATTCTCATTTTTCCTCTGTTCAGTTTCTGAGCGCCGAAGGGCAGGCAACCCAGTCATAACAAACGTGTTGTGTATAACCATATCCTCTACACTGTCATGGAAAGCCCACGTAATCAGTATCACAAAGTCTACTTCCCCAAAGCTGGGAGTGTTGTATAAGTGACGTGATTATGCATCTTGTGAGCAGCTACTTCATATTCACAGAGCTTCTGTTTGGCCAAGATTGGCATACTGCTCGCACATCAGGGATAGCTCATCCTCCATCTCTCTGTTGACTACATTGGAATCAAATTCCTTCCACCTCTTTAATTCTCGTGGCATCGCCTATCTTCAACCATGGCTCTCCGTATGCCGTGATGTTGTTACTCTCTAGCATTTTTACCGGTATTTTTTCTGGCCATTGTTCTCGTGGGGTTTATGCGTGTGTCCCCAACCGTTAAGGTTTGGACCCGTGGCCCGCGTTTGGCAGCTGCTTCCCACACGTTCTCTGTGAAGAGCAGCCGCTCAAGGATTGGCTGTTATGATACCGCCTTCTTCCCTGGAAGAGCTAAGCTGTGGAATTGTCTTCTTTTGGTGTTGTCGTCTTCATATAACCTTCCCTCCTGTAAGGGTTACGTCAACAAACACCGGCTGATTCTTATTTTTATTTTTTTATATAGCTAAGACGGTATGAGCATCTGAGGCCCTAATCAAGGCATCCCATTAATGCAGCAAGTATGAATTATGTACATGTGTATATATGTATATGTCTGTGTATGTATATATATGTATACGGTGAATTGTATAGGAATGTGCATGTGCGTGTGTGGGCGTTTATATAT
>JAUUDY010294526.1:0-11947 GCA_032361765.1 Panulirus inflatus
GTGTTCAGGGGTCGTAACGTCGTGTTCAAGGGTCGTAACGTCGTGTTCAAGGGTCGTAACGTCGTGTTCAAGGGTCGTACCGTCGTGTTCCAGGGTCGTACCGTCGTGTTCAAGGGTCGTATGCAAAGTTCTAGAGCCGCCTGCTCTGGACGGGTCGGCCAGGAGTGTGGAACTGGGGACTTACCGTGGAACAGCAAGTAGGCGAAGAAGGTGTTGCCCACGAACGCCAGGCTCCCGTCGATGGTGGAGGTTCCTTCGGTCTTGTCCACCACCCTGCTGGCCAGCCTGCGAGACCACGAAACTCGTCTGTTAAGTCCGCCTCTTCTTCCACGGACGTCGGTCTTTGAAATAGCTTTGGAGGACATCTTTATATCTGGAGGACATCTTTCTAAATGGTTTCTCAGTACGATTACGTTTAATTTCCATTACACCGATAACTCTGCTCTTGTGTGTTCTATTCTGAAGGCCCCTTGTATAGCAAGTATAAGAAATTATGATATTTTATGATTCTAAAATTCAAGATGGATTTCTTTACGTGTGGAATATTTCCTTTCATCTGGAGGACACGAGAGGTATAAGATACATTACCGCTGGAGGTCGAGGACTTCACCGTCAGAAGGGAGGGTGGTAAGTCCCCACGTTGTCAGGTCCTCCTCCACCACCAGCGTGTCTATCTGCATGTTCCCTGACACCACCTGCGGCACCCCTGCCAACGGCAGCAAGGTCAGTGTGGGTAGACTTCCAACGTGAACATATAACGAAATAATATACCAAATTCTCTCGATTAAGCAACTTTTCCTTTGTTTTACAGATATAGAAATGGACAAGAATTGAATCCAGACGACTTGCTGCATAACAGTTTGAGTTGTGGCTTTCCTGAAGACTTCTTATATATTTCTCCCTTAATGATCGCTTGTGTGTGTGTGTGTGTGTGTGTGTGTGTGTGTGTGTGTGTGTGTGTGTGTGTGTGTGTGTGTGTGTGTGTGTGTGTAACTGTCTACATGTTATATATTACAGGGAGGGAGTTCTACACTCGTGGGGACCCATCTCCTAAACTTGTTTTATCTTAGACGAGACAGTGTCAAGATGGTGCGTCTTCGTGGACTGAAATGCCAGCCACCTACGTGTATGCGAGGCAGACAGAAAATACAACAAACTGGACCAAGGAGGAGGAGAATGTAACATCCACTATAGTGCTTGCCCTCTGCGCCCGCCGTAGTCGCCAACCCTCTCGATAAACAGGTTGGGGGTGTATTACCTTCCACCCGAGGAGCGTCCCTTACTTACCTGGGTTCTTCCTGAGGGAGTCGGTGAAGAGTCTGTTCACACTGACGCCCTTGATGAAGTCCGCCGTGACTCTGCCAGCCTGGACATCTCCCTCCCTCACTTCCACCTCCAGGAAGGTCTTCATGCCTACAAAACCAGGTTATCCATCACAAACAAAGCAATCGAGATTACAAATACAAAAAAATATATTTTTCCTCGTCTCTCTAGTCAAAAGAGCCTCCTTTCAGTGGAATCCATATTTTCAACATATAAATAACAACCATTTCTACTGTGAAAAAACGCAGAATCAATGGAACTTTCTCCTAAAGTTAGTGACACGCTTCTGTCTAACTCCCCTTCCAGGAAGTGAGGATGGAATACCTTCAGCGACCCACGGGTTCAGCGCTCCAGGGTCCTGGCACTCACCTGTGATGACGGCCGTCTGGTTCAGCAGCACCCAATCACTCACCAAGACCCCTGCCACATGCCCGACCTCGCACTCCACACTGAGGAGAGGACATCGTGTGAGCAGGTGCGACTGTAAGGTTCAGTTCAGGTGTATATCATCAACTACACGTGTCTCGCAGGTGTCATACTGAGGAGATAGACTCTTATTCATACACTACTGACGTATACCAGCAGATCCTTGTGTTAGTATATCGTATGAATTAAAGGAAATGTTACCAGAAATATATTCCTTGTGTATGGGGTAAGCTGAGAGGTATAAGACTTGTACAATAAATACATCAAATATGATTTAGATGTTTTGAGGATCTATCATGAGACTCACCTCTGGGCGGCGACGCTGACGAAGGCGACGGAGGAGGAGAACGCTTGAGAGGCGGCGGTGGTGAGCGCCACACTCCTGCTGAAGGCCTGGAGGTCCACCTTGTTGACCGTGGACACCACTGCCACCCTCCCAGACACTGACACAGCGTTCTGAGGACGGTAGAAGGAAGGTGAGAAGTTCGATTAGTCCACTTAGCTGTTCTTCACGATGTTCTACGTATTTGCGTCCAGTGTTCTGTGCTGGAACCTGCGAGAAACCTATCCATAGCTTGCTGAAAAATTGGGGGTTCTAGCTTTGCATACTACACAACTATGGAATCCAAAGCCACCCGATATAAGAATGTGTCCTATCCACCAAACATCATCCCATTACCTCTTTGTGTTAGTTCACCCTCTCTCCTTCTGCAGCTATTACTTTGGAGTCTGACAGAGCTGGCTACTTATGTGCCCCTCACCATTAGCTACACCACGTAATACTTGGAAAGGCTCTGCGTCACACACGATTACGGTGTGGCTGTTCGTAACAAGGGTGGGAGGGCAGTTGTGATTGTGTCTGTTTCTTTCCCTACACCGCTAAGCTTTGGAACAACCTCTTCCCATACCATCTGCATTAGCGACGACTAACACCATTTTTAAAAGGCTGGATTTCCACCCCAATTAGACCTTTTCCACTCTCTTGTAAAGACCTGGATTATTGCCTATTATTTGTCAAAAAGGTCAAAGGACAAGAATATGGTGGGAGGAACACGACAATTAGACCTTTTCCACTCTCTGGTAAAGACCTGGATTACTGCCTATTATTCGTCAAAAAGGTCAAAGGACAGAAGTGTGTGGTGGGAGGAATAGCCCCTCCTAGGCCAGGGAGGACGCAGCAGTACGCAGCGGCAGGACTCACCTGAAAGACCATGGGGCGGGACAGCACGTTGGGGTCGGACAAGGTGACGTAGGCACTAGCCAGCACACCGTTGATGTTGGCTGCTCTCACGTCCCCGTCAACCTGCAACATCAAGTCTTCGTCAGTCACACACAAGGCACAGCTCTGGTGTACACCTGTATATCACACGTGCTGTACCTGTTCTAAAGGTAGCCTGTGTGTGTAACAAGATACGTGCTAGTTGATGTATATTATGACATATGTACGAGCCACGACAAACTTCGCTGTACATGTTTATCATACAGACATTATACGGATAATGCAACAAGATTTGTACACAAATTAGTGTGGATTTTCATCCTTCTTACACCCAGGAAACTGAAGCAGACATGGTCCTCACACGCACAGGTTAGATAAAGAAAAGCTACTCTTTTACTGCAGCAGAGTTCAAGAAATCATAAATGCGAAACTGAAGTGCTTTATTTATTGTATTTGGCTTGGGGGAAATGGGCTCATGATTCACTTCTTGGAACAATTTAAAGGTGAAGGAAGAGGCAACAGGAACTGACGAATTGGTCGACAGACCTCCTCTGTTTTACTCTTCATTGCTCAACATACGTGTGAGAGGAGCTACAGAGCAGATAGGCGCGCACACGCCCCGCACAATTGCACTCACCACTACAGATTGAGCGAAGACCATAGAAGACCTGAAGGAGGTAGCACTCAGCAGAAGTCCTCGCTTCTCCACTCTCAGGACGTCCACGCCATTCACAGTATCCACGTTCAAGCCCGCCCTAAACGCCAGGTTCCTCACCCTAACCAGGTTAGCGGCTGGAGGAGGTAGAAGACTCAGAATAAGGATTAAAATATTCGCCTAATACTACACGAATTGATATTCCCCTTAGCTAGAAATTAGAATGTTTTGACGTTATGGTCGTGATCGATAGACCAAGAAACTGGCTTCTCAGTGAATACAAGACTGCGATTTCAAATCTAGACGTATAATTGTAATTCATCATGGTACAACTAATGATCGAAGTCGCTCGGTAAGAACTACTTAACGTATCACAACTTGTCAACAGCAGAGATCGTCTTGAACTTTACACGCGTCATGAAATGGAACAGAACAGAAGACGGAGTCCAGACGCCAAGTGCGGAGAACTGATTAATTCGCCTTTGGCAGAAAACTCTTGAGGGATGCCCCACTCACATGACATTAAGTACTAGTTAACCCGTCCCTTTGCAGTGCCTCTGCCGCTAGAGTTCAGCAGGCGAACACAGCGAATGACACGCCGTCTATCACGGTTTGGGTCAGATTTTTCTTTTTCCAACGGTCGGGGTATAGGAATTACGTACAAAAATGGTCATCTGTTAGTAATCAACCAAACACCACAGCCCCCTTTTTTTTTTGTCCTTAGGTGGTCTTATGATGAGCAACTTGCATCTGCTAATTAGAGACTGGAAACTGTGCATTGTGCAGCTTAAGATTTATTATCCAAAGTCATTCCAGCTTAGCAGGATCTATATAATACTTAGGCTAAAAGTAAGAATTGTAAGTCATGCACAATGAATAATTGGTTAGAAAAAAAAGTTCCTTTGCATTTTGGGATAATCTTTACCACATATCCAGTCCTGATTCCAACCCCGTGTTTACTGCATGGGCCGTAAACCACCGTAGTGAACTACTTAACGGTCGTTGGGCCTTTTGAAAACGACCTGAAGATAATTGGGTATAATGCCGGGATCTTTATCCTAACCCATAGTGGGTCTTCCCGAAGACCAGGCCATCATACTCTACGGAATACATCCCGTTCGTTACACTGGACCATCGGCTCGTTACACTGGACCATTGGCTCGGTACACCATCGAGCTATCTCTCCATGGAGAAATTTCCCACCCCCTTCTACTCTCAACACTCGTGGCCTTCAATATAGGAGCTTCAGTTCTCTTACCACCATCCCAGCTTTATGGTCGGCGTGTTTTCCAGCATCCCTTTTGCACGTGCTGGAACATCCTGGAACGGACCGACTCAATACCTCCTGGAACTTGGCTGGCTTAGCTTTAAAACCCGTCGATTAAATTTTACCTGGTCTAATTTCCAGTAGAGCCTGGCAGTAAAATGAAACAGGAAAAGTGAAGACTATTAAGCACAATCATTTTTAAGCCTTCTAAAGCTTGAGAGATACATATGGATTACCCATCTGACCCGAAGGCATGGAGACACTTACCGATGTAGTTGATGTGGTCCCTTCCAGGTGTGAAGCGGCCGGTAGAGGACCGGACGAAGTCTTCCAGTCTATAGCCAGCCACTCTGCCCTTGACCCACGACCCGTAGAGCCTCCTCCTCGGGCCGGAGAGACGAGGGGTAGCCGAGTTCGGGTAGATGCAAAACGGTTCGTTCAGGTCTCCCGCTGTCGTGTCTGCGATCCGGGGGGAGTAGTCGGGCTTCATGCCAACGACAGACTCCCAGGGGTTCGAACCAGTGTCATTTCTCTGCGCATCCGCATCATCCTCGGTGGCGCTGGACTCCTCGAAGTGGAACCAGTCGTCGAAAATATTAGGCGGCGTTGAAGTGTCCTCATCTGAAGTCATGGGCGTCACTGGAACGGAGGTTAAGAGCATTTCCACAGTGGGGATGGGGTCTATGAGAATGTGTATCGTTGCCTCCTCAGTAGGGGGAAGCGATTCATCAGTGGTTGAGGAAATCTCAACAGTGGGCTCCGAATCTGTGATACGAGCTGTTAATGGCTCCTCTGGGGTAGCAAACGATTCCTCAAGGGTTGTAGAGGTCATAACCTCAGACGTATCAGCAGTGATAGATGGGGTTGTTGTAGTCTCCTCAGTGGTGGAGGATTCATCAGTGGTTGTGTGCATAAAAGTGGGAAGCGGTTCAACAATGAAACCAGAGGTTGTGGGAATCTCGTCAGTGGTTGTGATCTCAGAAGTTGTGGGAGTCTCCTCAGTGGCTGTGACCCCATTGGTTGTAGAAATCTCCTCGGTGGTTGTGACGTCTGTGGTGGTGGAAATCTCAGTGGTTGTGACCTCGAAGGTTGTGGAAATGTCAGAGGTTGTGGGAGTTTCTTGGGTAGTTGTGACCTCGGTGGTTGTGGATATATCAGTGGTTGTAGAAACCTCCTCAGTGGTCAAGGAAATCTCAGTGGTGGTATACCACTCGGGAACAAGCCTCGCACCAGTGGGACGCGAGGGGACGGGCGCCGCAGTATAAGGCGGCGAAGGCGTCCTTCCATCGCCCGACGATGCGCGAGACATGAAGTCTTTCCATGTGTCCTTCAGGCAGAGCAAAGCTTCGGAGACGCTCCTCCGCCCGGCCGCAACGAGGTAATCCAGGTGCTCCAGCTTCCGAATGAACTCCTCCGAGAACGCGAGTTCGGTCATCAGGCCAAAGGTCAGTCCGATGTTGAAGTTCTGAGCCTCTGCTTCCAGGGTTTGGATGTCCAGGGTATGCACAGCTGGAAGTGTGTTGTGGACGAGCTGGAACACCGTCCCGTTCACCCTCTCGATCGCTTGCCTCAGGAAGCTGGCCACGCCCTCATCGTCAACCCAAGGGGCGGTTTCCAGGTCCCAGGGCTTGGTAGACTGGAGTGACTGGAGGTACTCGTCGGCAATGAGTAACTGGAGTATCGTATGGTTCAAGTGTTCGAACTCCTCGTAGTAATACAGAGGGATGTGACGGCAGGAGTGACCACTAGGAGGTACTGGAATGGGTCGAGTGTGGGGCACTTCGTAACGGTCGGGTTCTGGGTATTGTAAACCCACGAAATCGTGATCCGAGGGCGGGGTTGTTTCCGTAGTGGGTTCTGTGGTGGGGTACGTTTCCGTAGTGGACTTTGTGGCGGGGTACGTTTCCGTGGTGGGTTCTGTGGTGGGGTACGTTTCCGTAGTGGGTTCTGTGGTGGGGTACGTTTCCGTAGTGGGTTCTGTGGTGGGGTACGTTGCCGTAGTGGGTTTTATGGTGGGGTAGATTTCCCACGGCAGCTTAATATAAGGGTAGGTTTCCCGAGGAGGTTCTCCGGGGATGATGTTTTCAGTCGAGGTCTCTGTGGTAGAATGTACTTCAATAGAATGCCCTTCTGAGGGTAAGGCTTCCACCTCTGTGATGGGGTAAATTTCCGTAGGGGCTTCTGTGGTGGTGTAGATTTCCCAAGGCAGCTTGATATGGCGGTAGGTTTCCACAGGAGGTTCTCCGGGAATGTTGCTTTCCGTCGAGGGCTCAGTGGTGAAATATTCAATAGGGGGCCCTCTTGGGGTCAAGGCTTCCACCTCTGTAATTGGATAGGTTTCCACAGAGAGCCCTGTGGAGGTTTCTGTGGAGGGGTCCACAGATGGGAGGCTTTCCACCTCTAGGGTGGTGGTTTCCCCCGAGATTTCCCAGAGCGAGAAACCCTTCACTGTGGGTTCTGTGGCTGGGAAGCCCTCCACCTCTGTGGCAGGTGGAGTTTCCTCGGACGGTTCTGCGGGTGGGGAGCCTTCCACTATGGGCCATGAGGGTAGGAAGCCCTCCACCTCTGTAGCAGGGTGAGTATCCACCCACATCTCTGTTTGGAGACTTGGTTCACCTGGAATTCTGTAGAGTGGGATCACCGAAGGGGAACCAGATCTGCCTGTGTATAAAGTAGTGTCAGGCTCACCAGCAGATGGCGCAGGATGATCAGTTACATACCAGACGTGGCGATTGCTGATGGGGACAGCAGGGCCGCGAGATGCCGATGATGCGTAGTCGACGAAAACAGGAGACGCTACGCCGGTGGTCATGTCTGTGGTATCGAGGTGGGGTCCAGAGACGGAGGTAAATTGGCAGACTTTAGTTACGGTCGTCGTGTGGACACAGTCTGATCTCGTGGCCATCTTCAGTCCAGAGGTCCAGGAGAGAGAAGTTCCACCCACCATTTGGAATATGGCTCTTGCCTCCACTCCCGCCGAGGGGTGGACGAAGATGCAACTGGTGCAGTCGATGTACGTGGTGTGGTGCTTGAGATGAGTCGTGGCCGTCGTGTAGTGATATTCCTTTACTATATTGACCAAGATGCCTCTATCATGCGGCTTGCCAATGTACATGGTCGTGATGGAGTCTGAGGCGGCCTCTGGACTAGACACATCAGACGGAACCTCGTCGCTTATAACAATATGATGAACGTTGCCACTGGAGCAGATCACTTCGCGAGGCGCGATGTCGTTTCCTCCACTAACGAACTGAACTTCGTCCACTGGCTGAGAGTCTTGCCTGTAGACCGATTCAGTCTCGGTGGGCGGACGATCGACTTCGACCACAAAGGTAGCAGAGTGTAAGGCACGGGTGGCGTCGTTGCCCGAGTCTGTTGGGGTGCTGTAGCTAGGCGAGAGAGGAGGACCGAGGTGTTCCAGAGGAATGCCATAACTAAAATCGCTCACGTTGCCAAGCATTCCTGCGCTCAGGTTAAGGGGTTTCTCCGCCATCATATTTATCGTATTTGCGTTGTAAGAATCGGCGTCTATGTCTCGTTTCTGCAGGGACTTTGAAGTCCCATTTACGATGTCTTCTCCCTCTGTCGCCAACATACCGAACGTTTCTTGTCCAGGGAGTGTAGTCGACGTAGCCAGAACAATCACCGTATTGGAAACGCTATCTTCATCAACCGAAGGAACAAGGAACGTGCATTCGATACAGTTAATGAATGTCGTCAGATGCATGAGGTACGAGGCGGTCGTATAGTCGAACTGCTTCGTAACGGTGAGTACATCTTGGCTGTTAACGTTCGATTTGTCTGACGGTTTTGTCGGTAGTTTGGTCATGAAGGTGTCAGCGTGGATGTAGTCAGACGAGGAGTGTGTCGACTCTAGCGAGCCGACAGATGCGGTGTTCTTGTCGTTTCCGCCGTCCTGATCATCTGAAACATGCGTATTATCATGAAGCTGATTACCGAGAGGAACATTTTCAGTTAGTGGTTCCTCTCCCGTCGAATTCTCACTGTTGGACTCTTCCTTCGTCGCCGAGTGTGTTGTTCCTTCTGCAGCAGTCTCCTCTGGCGTCGACCCGGGTGTTGAGGGAGATTCTAACACGGGATCACTGAACACATCGTTTCTTTCCATTGCTGAAGCATTTCCCTCCACATCCTCTTCCAATTGTGGCTCAGAGGATTTAAGCCTCGCTTGAGATGCTACCTTCCTCTCGGAATCTTCAAAGGCCATAACAGCTTTCTTGATATCATCCACCAGTTTATGGAGAATCAAAATTTTTTGTTCGGCATCATCCGTTATTGTCTCAGGATTCTGGTGAAACACTTTTTCCATTTCGTTAAACTCCGAAATCAAATCGCGTCCATTCCATTTGGATACGACAATGCTCACATCACCACGATTCTCCTTAATGTCGTCCAAGTAAGATTGCAAAACTCATATAAACGATTCGACTGCTTCAGAAGGATCAGATACCCCACGAGTCCGCCTTGATAGTCCTTTTGTTTCATCTGATCCTCCAGCATGAAGCTGCACCACATCTGGGATGTTCGTCAGAGATCCAAGAGACTCTGTCTTCTCCATACCTATAGTTTCAAAGTCTATACCAGCCGAGGAGTTTGGACCATCAGATTCTGCAGGAGAATGGCCATCAGTGCTCGAGGCCTCCGCTACATCGACTGGAAGCGACTTGGTCTGTTTGAGAGGAGTTAGTGACCCGCTTCTACTGGCAGACAAGGATTCTTCTATATCGCCCATGTCCTCGGGAGTGACCCAGCCAGCCGCATCAGGCCGAGGCAAGTCAGCTGGGAGGGACGATGTCACAGAATCAGCAGATACTCTCGTTGGACCTAAAACGAAAGGAAAGAGCCTTAGATAATTTGGTGTTTACCTCAATTGATGTCCGAATCATTACATTTTTGTGAAAAGTTCATATACAATATTCAAACGATACATCAACTGACCCAATAGTTTTCTTATTTGAGAGAGAGAAATCTAATCCGATTTACATTGAAGGATTTTATTCTTCCTGTGATATAGATACTTATAGGAATTAAATTAATGGGGTCTAAAGTTTATTTCTAAACCCGAATACAATAATGCATCAGACATCTACTTTAGTTTCTTCGAGATTTGATCATGTAACGAACTTCAGATGTAGATATTACTAGTTACGGCTTGTAGTTGCAAGTCTTAAAAGCAAGTTAGAACATTTACGTTGCAAAGATTCCAAGAAATAGTGAATTGCTAACTTTTAACGTGACGCGACTTCATTAATCATAAGAAAAATAGAACCACTTACTTTGTAGTTCAGACACCTGATGGAAGAACTGACAAGTTTACATACATATTTGAAGTAACAGTATGGCGAAAATTCCCTTCATGTTTCTACCGAAATTAATCCGGTGTCCGTAGCAAGGCGTAATCTTTCCCAGAATGTGTAAGCATATCTGTAGGTATTAAACTCGTATCCTGCGATACATACAAGTGCTTAGCTCTTGAAAATCACACCCCGCACCGACCACCACCTCTCAAAGGTTCGTAAATTCTTTCCCTTGTCTCTACGATTTTCCCTTTCAGAATCCTCTATTTCAATTAAGGCTCGGCCTTCACGTGGACTTTTGTCCACGACTGGAGCCTTCAACAGAAAGAAAATGAGGTACTTACCCGGCACCGCAACTTTGTTCTTGCCGCCGAAGGTGAAAACAGCAAATTTCCTCCGCTCTCTTCCGTAAGACGTCAGCATCCTCAACACTTCTCGGTTGTCAGTCCGTCTCGCCGGTGCCACTTGACACTGCACGGCAGCGCTGAGGGCTTGATGTAGCCCGGCCTCATCTTTGATCACTTGCAGAAGCTTCCCGAGATCGTGTTCCACCACTGCCGTCTGCAGCGCTCGGCTCTTGAAGCCAGACGCAAGAGCCATGTTTTGGATGATCGAAGGATAGCCGGTTATTCTCCTCAGGACCTTCTGTATCAACGAAATCGCTGTGCCGCAGTTTTCCTCCCTCTGTGTAAAGTCGGTGGTGCCCTGATGTCCCACAGAACAAATCATCCTACAGTCTTCTGTGTCGTCAGGTCCAGTGTAGTTATGTCTAATGTTTTCGTCAAACAAGATCTTTAGAAGGTCTGTGATTAACAGGCTTTCGTCGTCGGTTTTCATATTCCTCTTGGCATCGATGTAGACAGACAAAACATCTTGCCATTCCAAGTGGAGGTGAGAGAGTTCCTCGGTGACATTTCGTACGTGTTTCTCTATGGTATCTAGAGACCTTTCCATATCCTCCTTAGTGAGAGTTAGCGTCACATTGTCTTCATCCCTCCAGTCTGAAGCGAGGACGTCAGAGAACAGCACTTCGTATCCCCTGTAGGGGAAGGCACAGGGTACATCCTGCGCGAGTCTGGAGAAGAACTGAGCATTGTGCTGAGGGCTAGTCAGCATGCTAGGCTCTGAAGCATCTAAGATGCTCAGCAGGTCCTCTGCAGTGGCCACACTCCTGACTCCCCACATTAGAGCCTCCCTACGGGCTTCAGCCTCCGTCAGGTCCCGGCTGCTACTGCTGCCAAATAACCCACAGGACTGTTCGCTGCTGCCGCTTGTATCTCTCCGCCGTCGACCACCGGACGTGGAGTAACTAGAGTACAAATCATCTTGGAGCAAGTGGATGGACGAGAAGGTCTTGGAGGCTGTGACTACTTGGTCGCCCCTGACTTTGAGAACCGCCAGTTGGTTGTCTTGTACCTACGAGAAAATAGTCTATACAAGAAAGTGGACAAAGTTATTCTACTCTTGTTGTAATAGGACAGAGAGCTAGCAATATCTGTTCAAGACTTGGATACGACACACTGGCTGATACTAGGTAGGATAAAATAGCTACTTCTACTGACCGTGATGGTGTCGAGAGCTGTGCTGATGGCGACGGAGGAGGCCAGGACTTGGGTGAAGGCGGCTGACTGGACGGTGTAGGAGTGGCCAGCCCGCCTCAGGAACACGTCCTCCGGCACCCTGACAGAGTTGACCCTCCCTGCCACCCTCACTGACTGGCTCCTCACGCTCTCCACCCGATG
>JAUUDY010294970.1:0-11943 GCA_032361765.1 Panulirus inflatus
TCTCTCTCTCTCTCTCTCTCTCTCTCTCTCTCTCTCTCTCTCTCTCTCTAACTAACCTCCTTACCTCTCTCCACTCCTCCCTACAATGCCGCACCTTAAAACAATGCTAAGTTCAGACATCTTTCATCGCAGCAATAAAACATCTCACATACCTTCATTTGTTGATATTTGGACTTTCCTCAACAGGATGACACCAGAGAAGAAAATCGCTTCAGGCTTGGCAGTAGATCACTGAACAATGACTGACCCAAGATACACCTGAGAGCTTGTGACTCATGGGACTCTGAAGTATATGTTGTTGTACAACAGGGAATTTGATGGTGTGTCTTTATGATACTGTTGGCTCTACTGATGTGTTCTACGTAATCGAAGTTAGAGGTGGGAATGATAAGAATATCAGTACTTTTTTTTTTGTCCCTCTTTCAAGTATTTGCCAATAGCCTCATTACATTACACCTTGAAATGAATTCCAAATTGAATGACGAGTAATGATATATTGTTTTATAATAAATGATAAATCATATATGATTTCTATTTAGTAAATATCATGTCTGTAGACGATGACTTCTGAAAAAGCTGACGATCATGACTGTAGCTCTTCCCACTCAAGGACACCTCCAGAAACAGACCTATGCTTGTTTTATTAAGGTAACACGAGTCGCTTCCTCCCCAGTTTGTAAGAACAAGGCAGAAACTGTATTGTTCATATATTGTAATGTAAGCGTTAGGTACAAATTGATAAAGGAGTAAACGATTCACATCTTTCGTTACAATCTATCATTGAGAGAAATTCTGTTATGGTATGCGCTCCGCCAAACACTTCTCAAGACAGCGTCTTGCTACAGTCTAGTGAGGGAGGAAGGAATCCAGTTTGAAAGTAGAAATAAAGTTGAAGGAAATAAATCTGAGAGTTACCACTTAACTGATTAGATTAGATATGCATTACCTCTGAACTAAGACGATATTTTACGGTGTCAGGCAACTGTATGCTCCCGTTTTGCATCGTCAATTATTGATGAGTTCGTGTTCGTCGTCAACCATTGATGAGTTCGTGTTCATCGTCAACCATTGATGGGTTCGTGTTCATCGTCAACCATTGATGGGTTCGTGTTCATCGTCAACCATTGATGAGTTCGTGTTCATCACCAACCATTGATGAGTTCGTGTTCATCACCAACCATTGATGGGTTCGTGTTCGTCGTCAACCATTGATGGGTTCATGTTCATCGTCAACCATTGATGTTTTCGTGATCATCGTCATTAAAGAGGGAATGTCGCTCTAGGTCAGCTGGTAGGATTTTATCTCATGTTTAATGAGTATCTATTGAGGGAATCTTGTCTCCCAGTTTGCAGTCATGGTTGCCATGGTAGATGGCTTCTATCCCAGTACCTACAGAGCGGTTCCAATGAATTTCCTTTCCCTCCTTCTTCATTATAAGTGGCCTCGACAATGCTCTCGCTGATGACGCTGTCTCTTCTCCTCCTTGATCGGTGTACTGCAGGTTAGTCCTTATACTGATGATGTTGCCGGAACGAATCTCATCACCAGGATGAGCATAGGGTCTACAATAAACTTGCTGGTGATATCGGCACAAATCCATCAGTCATCCTATCACTCTTACATCAAGGTCCTCAGATACGGATGTACACATCACCAGCTACCACTATTGACCTTATGACTCGGTCTCCTTTCCAGTCTTCTGTTTGTTTGATTAATCAAGATCGTCATATATCAATAATGAGAATACTGTCATCTGTTCTGAATATTTGTGAATAAAGTCGAACATGCAGGAGGGTGAAAGCCCTGCAAGAAATAGAGTGAATTGGAACGATGTGGTATACCCGGGTCGACGTGCTCAAATCTTCAATTAATGACAAAAGCAAGTTAAGTCTCATGTGACTTAACACATCTAATGAAAGATCTCTGAATCTGTTCAAACAGAGCAGCACAACAGTAATCATAATTCTTCTATTTTTGGTCGCACGAGAAATACATGTATATTTGTAATAAGCCGGAGCCTCATTGCATGTTAGCAGTTAACGATAGTCAGCGTCTCGTAAGTCCACAAAGATGTTATGCAAGACTGTCGATTAAGGTGGTTTCTTGTTGTTGTTGTGTGTGTACAAGTGATAGTCGTCATATTAAATTTAGAAAGATTTTTCATTTTTTCGTAAGACAGCAGGGAACAGAGCGTAAACAGAAGGCTGCCACAAATGTGTACATATACTGCACAAGTGGTTTTACTACAAGGAATAATGGATCAACTTTCCTGCAGTGTTGTACTTTGTGATCATTACCATAATGACACGGGTAGAGAGGCGCTTCCGCCGCCACAGTCCAGTGTTATTATGATGACCGGAAGAACGGAAATCTGCCTTAAGGCATTTTCCTTTTAACAATTAGAGTTCCGTTTTGAGATTTCCAGTTAGTCCTTTTGAGCATGTTTTACGGTGCTACTGCTCTACTCAGTGGTGTGGCTGTGGTAATGTTCTTGGTTGTGAAGTGTTTTGTTGGGCTTCGTGACTGTTTTCCTTTGTGTCCGCATCCTCGACCTGATTTCTTGGTGTTGCACTGTTTGTTTCCTTGGCTCTTTTGTATCATATAGTAATGCTTTAGCTCTTTTATGCGATGACTGTGTTTGTAATCCATTGTTATGGTCCTTGTTGATTTGATGGAGTGTTGCACTGTATTGTGTAGATGCTCTCAGCAATATTTTGTTTATCTAATATTGTGTAACGCTGATATTCTTCAAGTTTATCATGAGCTAGCATTTATTTTTCTTTTTTCCCGTTCATAATTCCCAAATACGCTTATTTTCTACCAATACAGATCGTTCAGCAATAAATAACATCGAATTCCTGATTGTGCTCAGTTGCTATGTTTTACATCTTCAGCTGAGCTTTACTAAGTTTTCTGACTGTTGATTACGCCATTCATTATACAGTGACCTCAGCTGCGTCATGCTCTACAGGATTTCCGTGAAGACTGCGTCAAGGTACCGCCGTCCTGGACTGCTGCAGGATGCCACTAAGGTTGCTACTGGCTCCGTCGCTTGTCTATCTGTGTCATGTCATTTCGGGGTAGTGATTTATCCTACTGGTCTACGAAGGTTCTCATAACACTCTTGATCCTAATAGTGAGGGACGCTACACTATACATGCTATATCATGAGACACAAGGAACAGGCTTGAGCAACATACTACACGTCGCCTATGAACTGCTAGATATAACATATACAAACATAATAGTTTGATGTAACCATAATTGGATGAAACTACAGTTGAGTATATCAGGGCAAGAACTAATACCTTTATGAGACCATATTACTGTGCGACAGGTTAAACACCTACAATGAATGAACATGACATATATAGTCTTTGGTGCCGATACATTAGTAATGACAGCTAGTAAGTGATAAGGTGGAGAAGGCAATTAGGCATAAAACTGATATGTAGCAGAGAATAAGGAAACAGTCTTATGAGAACAATCAATTCCGTTATTCTGTACTAATAAATGATGGTAACGAAGCTTGGTGCAAAAGATCTAAGAACTTGTTACTCTAGACCTCTCATTGATCATAACACATCCTTCTCCTGTGACATGACAGACAGCTTGCAGTATTGTCTTATGTTACAGTGCGGCTGTAACCGTGGAGGCTGCCTGAGCCGGACTACCTACAGTCAGATACAACGGGCATCTTTAAAGATCCTTGTGTCTTAGTGCCATAACTATATCGTGTGTAATTTCCAAGAAGCTTTCCACTGACATATATCATTGATAGAGGACAGACACCAATGCGAGAGAGATATATTACCGTACTGGATGTCAGAGGTTGATGGCGTCTGGAGACCATTACTGTCGCGGTCAAACAAAGAAACAAAAGAGTAAACTCTTTACTGCCTTAGAAATGGTAAGACCTCTGGTGGAAAGGGCGCTTAATGGCACGGAAGAAATATCTTATTTCATTTTTACTTTATGATTTCGAGAGGTGGTAGGTGGACGGATTAGAACAAACAGATAATGTAAGAACCAAGCATAGATGGTAGGGAGAGGGTTGGCTGTTTCTACCTGAGAAAGACAAAATGTTTTGTCAAGGAGTGTGATGTCATCCTGTCCCAGCAACACACCAGCAGGAAGAGTGTGACGTCATCCTGTTCCAGCAACACACCAGCAGGAAGAGTGTGACGTCATTCTGTTTCATTAATACACCAGCAGGAGGAGTGTGGTGTTATCCTGTTCACCAACACACCAGCAGGAAGAGTGTGTTGTTATTCTGTCCCACCAACCCACCAGCAGGAAGGGTGTGTTTCATTCTGTTCCACCAACACACCAGCAGGAAGAGTGTGGTGTCATTCTATTCCACCAACACACCAGCAGGAAGAGAGTGGTAGGATATTTTATCAGAGTTGGTTAGTTTGGGCGAGTTTGTCTATCACCGTATTCTGACATAAATGTATTTCACCCTAAAGTAAACAAGAGCAGCATCACGAACCTTTAGAAAGCATTGCCTCGAAAACTCCTTGAAAAGAAAGACAACTGATTTTCATCTTTAACTTTAAACATGCATAACATGTTAGTTCGACAAATGATTTACTTTTCCAATATTCTAATCTTTATATGTACAAGATATGCTGGGAAACATTATAATATCTCCATCAGGCAAACTAATGCATAATGCTCATTTTGAGTTAATGCATGAAATTAAATGAACTATCCAATGTAATTTCATTTCATTCCATTGCCCTAGATTAGATAACCGGGTGATAACCTATTGATAACGCCCACTTTTGAAAACCATCTTGATAAGACGTATATATAAATAACTCTTCATGCATGGCTGCGTTTCTGTCGAGAATCATCTGCACATTTTTCGATTTCTCGATCAATATCAACACACCGCACAGTGTGGCTACCCTGAGTGATTTGACTGCTACATAGCTTACCGAAGAGCTGGTTAATTTGTCATCCATCCTTTCATCACATAGTGGTTATAAATCTCACCAATACTTAAAAGATTTACGACTATGAAATATCGGTATCATTTGGGTAATGAAATAGGAAATCTTACTTTTAATATTGGATGAATAGGATAATTCATTCTTGCAATGTAACTAGAGATATATGAGAAGGACTACTTGTCACATCAGACGACTTTATACAAGACGTCTTATGGTTGCTGGTCAGTAAAATTGTAAGTTATCACTTGGAATCAGGACTCTTGGCTAGATGTATTTTTTCACAAAACCTTTCTACATGGGATGGTGATAATGCCTGCAGACTATATGAACTTCCTGCCCATAAATCATACATATTTCGGTGATTTTTTATTTTTTTTTGAAATGATAATGGGTTTGGTAAGGAAAGAGACCACACAGATGAGATATACATTTCACCAAGTAAAAGACTTTCTAGTACTTTACGGTTCCGTGCAACAGGGCTGTCTTTTGGGGACTTGAAATTTACCACAGCAATCTCTCCACAGAGTCTTGACTAGACAATTATGGAGACGTGTACCTCCATTACATCTGTGCTGAAAGATAGTATTAAGTCATGTAGCCTGCTAAACAACAAGAAAAACATTATGATATGGTTTGAAATCTGTATTGTAGTGAATTATGAAAACAAGATAATGAGATACTTCTTCAACAATGATAAGTAAGGTAAAGTATATGTACTTATAAGAAAGAGAAATAAAGCTGCCTATGGTTTTAAAAGACTGTTTCTACCATAGACAGAATTTATAACTTTTCACGTATTAGATCGGTTTGCACAGAGTCAATACAACTATACTGTGGATCAGAAAGATCAACTAGTGACCTATATGACCTATATGAAAATGTACAGTGCCCCAGTCTTTTTCCGCGATGAGTGTGGAGCTCTAGTTGTTGTCACCTGATATGATGGGAATGGGAGTCGGGAATCTGCTGGAACGACCACTTATCTTTAGTGAGTGCCGGTATGAGGTCTCCAAACGACCATCAAAAAGGGCGCCATTCATTGCCTTTCTCGCACACTCTCGCTGATCTCTCAAATCTCCGAATTCCTGAGCTCAACGTTTTCCTAACACCTGTTGTGGCTGCTCACTGTTGCCAATCACATGAATACCCGGTTTTTGCAGAAAGAAATAATAAAGGTATAATGACAATAATGTTAGGTATTGGAAATGATATAATTTGATATTGAAAACATTTCAAGCAAACGCTTACCACTTCATGTACTCACTGTTGATAGATGCCGCAGACTGAAGAAGAATGGAGGGTAGAAGACTCATTAATAGAAAAAATCATGGAATCATCTGCATTGTGTAGGGGGCCACTGACGGGAAGCATATTGAGAATAGTAAGCCCCTTTGGTCTTGTTGCTACTAGTACAGCTATAAGTACACTTTTAGTATAGCATTAATGGCAGTTGTGTACGCAAATTATCAGTTTATGATGGTGTATGTTGGAGCAAATGGAAGGATATCTGATGGAAGTGTGCTTTCACATTCAAATTTTCTTAAAAGGCTAAAATGGAAAACACTGTGTATCTGAATCAAACATTCTGATTGTGTTCGTCGACGATGACGCTTTTTCTCTAATGGACAACATTACTGAATCCTTATGATTAAAAATAACCTGAACCATAACTCGACATTTACAATTACCGGGTATCACGAGCCGTCGTGTTGTTGATAATGTGTTCAGCATATGAGCGGCTCGATTTAGTATTCTCCTGAGTATTATTGATCTGTGTCCAACCAAAGCGTCATCTTTGGCATATTGTTACTTGCATAATCATCTACGTAAGAGATACGTAAAGGTGTATTTACAAGATGAGTGAGGTTAAAGGTAAAAGCAGTAGACGGATTAGGGAAGCAAGCTGGAGATGCGAAAGTAGACAGCCTATTCCACTGGCACGTATGAAGGCACGCAATGCACCTGCGTCAGCGAAGGAAGTAAGTGATACATTATATTCTTATTTCTGCAAGGTTGGCTGAGCACCATGGCAAGAGAGTATGATTCAGGGACACGATTAAGTTACAATAGTAGGCTATGAGTTGAAATTATACATAAACGGAGGTACAATATTATCAGTTATTATGATAAATGGAGGTTTATTCAGAATATTTAGGTTAGTAATACATGTGGCTTGGGTCACAATGGTATATATAGTGATATGAAACATGTATTGAGGGACACTAATGAACTTGCGTGTTGTAATAATTACTGCGGAATGAGTAACGAAATTATGTTTTGTGATTAATATATGGATGGAGTGACATTAATTATTCATTCTAATAAAAAAGTCGAAGGAACGATATTATATTGTCTAGCTAATTAGATGGATTGAGCAACAATGTAATATAATTCATATGACACTGGACTGAGTAACTATGTTATGTTATGTAGTAATAAAACTGATGTATCCACCCGCCGGATTGTCCAACGTTTTCCCTTACATCTGCGTCCATGCATGAAACAGCTGTCTGTTGTGCGTCTTGATCCCGTAGGATTATCACATCTTCAAAATACCATAATGATGATCTGTAAGTATCATCACTCCCACCTCCTGACTCCTCGCTGTTGATCACTTTATTCACATCTCTTCGCCGGTTGCAGCGGATAGAAGTATATCTTTTGTAATTATTTTCCTGTTTGTATTTGGTTCAACTTCTTTATATTTTTCCATTACCTTGTTATAGCATTCAGCTTTCACAGCTCTCTTGTTGTAAGTAGTATTTTCAATTTGCCACAGTGATGGAGAGCCACTATACAATTCAAGCTACTCATGCCAAAATTCCTGTGACACAATCACTCACCAAGACGGCCAGTAAAAAAAGACCAGACATGATTGCGCGATCGTCATGACTGGCGACAAAATATCAATGTGTCTGATACACTTCAGTTATTTGTGCAAACCATCAGTCCTACCCACACATGATGGAGGTGAAATCACAATGATTGTCAGTCATGCTTGACCGTGCATGGTGTCCTTTACTTTGATTTTCTGTAACGTCCTTTCAGCAACCTGTCGCACAGATTTTAATGAACTGCTTAATATTAGCTTCATCAGAATGACTCAGAGAATTTGAGTCGTCATCATGTCTCCCTTACTCCTTCCTTCTTTCAACGTGAGTAATGACCTGGCTGATAGGTTAATGTTTTCACTTCGTGTTTAGTCTTTGATGTCAGGTGCTGGACCAGCAGAACCAAGGGTCTCCCTAAATGCATATACCTTTGTTGAACAGGTATATGTATTTACTTGAAGGTAAGTTTAGTGATGATTAATAGATGATTCACATCTAAACATCTAAACATCTGTGATGTTCTGGGAATAGGTAGGGCACAACATCAACCTCTCACTCCCTTACGTATATTGAGTCTTGTAATTTGGTTACTGTTAGATGGAGTAGTCATGATCAGGTCTCCCTTCTCTGTGCACCAGATTCATCACCTGACGGTTAGCTGGCCTAAGCTTCATCAGTATTACATCTAACCACAAATGGAACCAGTTGAAGCATCTCCGTAGGATTTCCCAATCCTTGACTCGTTATCTACAAACACATCAAGTATAACTCCAGTTATTCTGGCAAGTCGTATACGTAAACCAAAACCTAGACGCCATTGAGCAGGAGCCTCTGACTTTGACATTTGTCCCATTTTGATTATATAACCTTCAATTTTCTGAGTATCTCCCTTCTTGTTCCTGCCTTTAGACCCAATACTTCTTATTAATCGCCTCTGAGACACGTACAGACTTATAGTGAGACAACGATATGTCTCCTGGAAGTCCCAATGTCTCCTAGACATTGGAAGACAACATCCTTGGACACTGGATGCTTATGTGTCTCCAGGACATTAGGAGGTGATGCACCTGATATCCTGTAGTGTCCCCATTTGCAGTTCTTCCTCGTATTCTCGCCCCCAAAGAACTGCTATCTCTGTGGTCATAGTGATGTTATAGCTACTATAGCCCCCATAAAGAGATAAAAGCTATTGTTGGAAATATAACCCTTCTGCTAATAACGTTCCCGTAAAGTTTTGAATTAGAAAAAACTTCCCAGCCGGAATCAATATAATCATCACTGTGTTCTTACGAGCTGATGGCTCTGTCATCCACCATGTCCAGGTTCTGCCCGGCTGTGTCAGATCACAACACAATATCGTGAGTTTTCGTCAGCAACGTAAGGAATAATGCATTGCCCAAATTCTTGCCATCATAACAACATTGTTTACATCAGTACCGGATTAATCAACATAACGATAGTTGTTTCATGGTCTGGATACGTGTTCTACTTCTTGTCTTTTTGTATGTATGGCGTGAAAGGTAAAGTTGCCCCGTAAGATAGAAAAACGATGACGTAGGCTCATTACGCATTTTCATGTGAAAATTTTCTTTATAATCTCTTCTCGAATCAGAGAACGTGTTTAGAAAGTATATATGATTAGGAAACGTAATATCTTTATGGATGAGTTTACAGATAAAAGACGTAGGTGAACTCTGAAGATCACCTACGTTCCTGGTTCATTTAGTCGGTGTTGATATGACACTTTTGTTTCGATCGTGGAAGACATCACTACTACAGTTACATGTCTCACTAATACAGATCTAAATCCATTTTCTGTTTTATCCAGCTAATTCTCGTTTCGTATTCTGTTCCTTTTCACTTTTCGTTTATTCACATTTTCGGATTTTGTTCAATTTGTGTTCTGTTTAGACAACGCTGGTTCCATACTTCATATCCATTCAACCATGATACAGGGTTTCCTTTTTACAAATAACATTCCATGTTACATTTTTGTTTGTTTCTCTACATTTCATTCTTTTAGAACAGTTTTAGTAAAACATCAAATGTGACCGTGGCT
Source organism: Panulirus inflatus (assembly GCA_032361765.1). Lineage (NCBI taxonomy): Eukaryota > Metazoa > Arthropoda > Malacostraca > Decapoda > Palinuridae > Panulirus > Panulirus inflatus. Next base: position 9,850 of record JAUUDY010294970.1, read on the forward strand.
GAGGTAGTTACTGAGGCAACATGTCAAGCTCGAGACGTAGTTGTGTCATAGGTGAACGACAACAGTCAAGACCCAGAGAACTGTGGATGTGAGGAATGGTGATGGAATACGTCTCTGTACATAATGAATAACCAGTTCATCATGAAGAATCACAAGATGAATTTAGGCAGCCATCGACCAGGTAGGTACTGCCACATGGGTATCCAGATAATTAGTGACGACGGCTCAGTGAACCAGCGCTTCAGTGGCTGTCAAGTTCCATTATTTGGCCTATGTTTTCTTTCTGCCTCCCTCCACATGTATGTTGCTTGCATTCAGTCCTCAGAGACGCATTTTTGCCATCTCGCTCATAACACCTGACAACATACAACTAGCACGACTCCTTTACTTGACTCTAGATTGTCCTCGACTGACTCTACCTTCTGGCAAAATCTCTTCATCAGTATTCACAGGCAGGGAGGTACTCCTCAGTCGACCATTCCCTGTCTATACACGTGTGTTTGCCTGTCTACTTATGTGTCCAGCTCTGCGACTATCCCATTACCTAGGAATCAGTTCATCATGTCTCTCTCCCTCCCACCTTTTATCTGAAGTTTCGCTCGTTCACAGAAGACTGTTATAACTGTAGAAACTTTACATTCTATCATACCTGCCTGCCTGCCTTCCTGCCTCCCTCCCTGCCTGCCTGTATGCCTCCCTGCCTGCCTACCTGCCTCCCTACCTACCTAACTGCTTGCCTGCCTGCATCCCTGTCTCCCTACCTGCCTGCCTGCCTGCCTCACATAAGGAAGACGTACAGAGTATAAGACAAAGTATGTACAACACAAAGCTAACTTTGGAAAGAAAAGAAAATAGCTCAGGTAAGTAGGCAAATGAAAAGTGATTTTCATATGTTCATTACCTGGAACTTTTCCAACTATATTATGTGTAATTAATGCTGATAATCCATGTTCCTGAGGCACTTTGCCAACGCTCATAACACAGAATATTACTTACACCGTCTGCCTTCGTCTGCCTTTTAATACTCAAACTCCGAAATGAGAAATTGGTATAAATATTTCTCTTGCTTATTTTCGTCTGTGTCAGAAGATTCTTGTTTGCCAGCGGTGTGGGCGGGCGGGTGAGTCGTTGTAGTGGTCATGACAGGACAATTTAACAAGATAAGTGGAGGCCACTTATCACTGTCTTCCCCCGCGCCTGGTGCACTCGGGAAATATACAGCAACAGGCGAGGTTTAGCAGTTAACCTGTAGGGTCAACATTAACTATCATTCAGACACTAAGCTTGCTGTAGTCAGCGCAAGTATTCAAATTATGGTACGTTAAAGGCCGTGTTCTCACAGTGAATGTATTGTTTCCTGATACCGATGTTTAGGGACATCTGTTTCCTCTTGTCCATGACTGGTTCCCATAGCTAACTGGTTAGTTAGCTGAGAATCGTAATACATCGAAAATAGATGTAAAGGTTGGTCGGAATAAAGCCATATACAGTTTATAGTTAAGCTTCTACTGACAGCCTAACGAGGTCGTTAAACGCGTGTGTAAGCAAATGCCCACTCTTGGAATAATACTTGGTTAACGTACATGTCGAATGTTCTGAGTTAATGGCTATCCTGCAGTCAGTAGAGAGTAAATCCTTTAATATAAAAACCTTAACATACAACAGCAATAAACTTCCCACCTGGGGAAAATGAAAACCCCCCACCACGCTGAACTGAGTTGTGCTTCATTACCTCTAACTAGAATTCCTCATCATGTCACATTCTTTTGAGGTATATTTTTACTTATCGTTCCTGCAAAAAGTTCTCTGATAAAAGACGCTGTCTAAATATCCACCGAATAATCTCCTAACTGTAACATAACTCTTCATAATCCCACATACTAAACTCATATTTCAAATGTTACCTTCAATTTTCAATGTATTGAACTCTACAAAGACTTTACCTACGTTGGAAGCCCTTTCAAACAGAAGACTGACTCTGGCAAAGTATTCATGAAAGTGACTGGAAACCTCATCTTTGTGTCTCACTGATATTTCAAGCTGAGTATCGTGTAATTATTTCTAGAGCGTTTGCTATGATACCATAGCTTGGCA
>JAUUDY010295081.1:0-11943 GCA_032361765.1 Panulirus inflatus
AGGTTAAATGGATGTAAGCTAGATCATCTTGAATTGTATTCTATCCCTTGTATGCCTTTCATCCTCCTGTATGTTCAGTACCTGAGCACTCAAAATATTTTTCACTTCATCCTTCCATCTCAAACTTGGCTTCCCCCTTTCCTCATTCCATCAGTTTTGACACATATCCTTGATGTCAGCCCTTCCTCATTCATTATCTCTGTATATCCAAACCATTTTGGTAAAACCTCTTCAGCTCTCCCAACCACACTCTTCTTATTACCACACTTCTCTTACCCTATAAGTAATTACTCAACCTCACACCACATGCTGTCCTCAAACATCTCATTTCCATGTCCAACCTCCTTTGCACATCCTCATCTATAGCCCGTGCCTAGCATTTGTATAATATTGTTAGGCCTACCATACCTTTAGACATTTCAATTTTAGCCCTCCCAGACAATGATCTCTGCAAATTCCTCAATGTTCCTACAGCCTCGTCCCCTCACCCAGCCTGTGACTTGCTTCTGCTTCCTTGGTTCCATTTATTGCCAAGTCCACTCCCAGGTATCTAAAACAAATAATTTCTTTCAAATTTTATCCATTCACACTCATACACCAACTACCCTCTCTAAGGACAAATTTTCTCCATTCACTCTCATACACCAACTACCATCTCTAAGGAAGTGAAAGATGGGTGGGCATTTGTTTTTTGATAGATTTTGTGCAAATTTCTCATGACCCTCCTGTTCAGCGGTGAGGTTGGTTTGTGGTTGATTTTTTAGTCGTGTCCCATGAGTATATCTGTGTCATTTTGGAGAACCCTAAAAGCCTCTCAACAAGGAACATGCAGGGTTATTATGTCTTCCATAATACAATGGAACGTACTGAAAAAATCAGATAAATACATATGACAGCCCAACCATTAAAGTAGAACAATTATTATTCAATGTACTGCCAAAAGAAATAAGAAATGTGGTAACCCAATAATGAAGCTAGAAAAACTTTTCAGTATACTGCATGGAGAAATACGAAACATGCATGGGACACCTAACAACATGTAGTCGAAATTGATCTCATATGAACCAAGAATAGACAACTGTGTAAAGCAAGTGGTAGCTAAGAACTGTCTCATTAAACGTGCAAGATGTGTGGTGAGTTGCAAGTGCTTTCCTTGCCATTATGGCTAAAGTTTGTAGTAGTTGCACATAGGTAGGTACTAGTTTCTTGTGCAAAACATCTATAATCCTGTTTACATGCTTATCGATGTCAACTATCATGATTACACATAGTACTGTTCCTTGTGGGACACCTAAAAGAACTTCTTTGTTGGACACTTTTCCATTTGCAACTACTGTGCTATCAATCTTCAGATAGTCAGAGATTCTTTGATCCATTTCCCTATTTTTCCTTTTCTTTTATGTTTTGCTACTTTCTTTAGTAGTACTCAACAATCACATGTTGCAATGCTTTTAGGAAATAAAAAAATTAGTGTACATTCTTTCCTGCTAATTAGCATTTTCATATGATAGAATAGACTGAAAGACTATTTGAACCATTGGGGTCTGAATATACAGGAGGGCAAGAGGCAGGCAAGGAACAGAGTGAATTGGAACGATGTGCAGTAACAGGGTCAACGTGCTGTCAGTGGACTGAAGCAGGGCACGTGAAATGTCTAGGGTAAACCATGGAAAGGTCTGTGGGGCCTGGATATGGATAGGAAGATATGGTTTCAGTGCATTACACATGACAGCTAGAGACTGAGTGTGAGCAAAAGTGGCTTTTTTTTTTTTTGTGTCTGTTTTCCTGGCGCTACCTCGCTGAAGCAAGGGGTAGAGATGCTGTTTCCTGTGGGGTGGGATAGCACTGGGAATGGATGAAGGCAAGCAAGTATGAATATGTACATGTGTATATATGTATATGTCTGTGTATGTGTATGTATATGTATGTATACACTGATATGTATATTTAAGTGCTTGTGTGTGGGCGTTTATGTATAAATATGTGTATATGAGTGGATGGGCCATCCTTCGTCTGTTTCCTGGTACAACCTTGCTGACATGGGAGACGTCAGTCAAGTATAATAAATGAATATATATAAATACACACACACACACACACACACACACACACACACACACACACACACACACACACACTTCAGGCTAAGCCAGGTACCCATTTATCAAACAGCCTAGATGGAAGAATGAATGACTGGGATTGGCTGTGAGGCAACTGCTGCACCCTGGATTTGAACCCATGCGGGTCTGACTCTGGACAGGCCTATGGTGACTCATGGTCAGTATGTACTACACCATGGAGACCCATGTGTAATTACCTGTCTTTGATTACCTATTTGCCTGTTTGTAATTACTTATGTGTACTTATTTGTATGAGAAGGGAGTCGTACACCTCTTAAATGTATGTATTCTGTCTGCATTTATCTTGTCCTCAGTCATTCTGTTCAATTTATCCACCACTCATACTTTAAGAGTATTTCTTTACATTATATTTAACGTTTCTTATTTAATTTTATGTTATGTCCTCAAGTTGCTCTGTCCCTACATCTCTTAAAAAAGTGTTCTCTGTCCACATCATTAATCTCTTAAAAACTTAAAGGTTGTGATCAGGGCACCCCTCACTCTTTTCTCTTTCATGTAGGCTAAATTTATAGCCTCCATCTTTTACCTGTGTCTTTGTTCTCTTAATTTTGGTACCATCTTTCTTGCCTTCCTCTTATCCTTCTTTATTAGCTCTTTGTACTTCTTTAGGTGCAGTGACCAAACCTGAGAGGCATGTTCTAATTTTGGTCTTATGTAGGATATGAATAGCTAGCTAAATATTTCCTAACCATAGACTTGAAAACTGTTCTGTCATTTGCTAGCAGATACTCTGTTTTCCTAACTGTTATACAAGTATGGGACTCTGGCTATAGGTTAGTGATGAAGTTGATTCCCAAGTCCTTCTCACACATAGAATCCTGAAGCTTATTTTCAGCTAGATGATAATACTCAAACTGAGGCTGTCTTTCACTTTGTCCTAGCCTCATTCCTTTACATTTGTTTAGGTTGAATTTTATCAACCATGTTTCAGACCAACTTTTGAGTGTGTTTTAGTCCCTTTGGAAGTTGATGCAATCCTCCTTGCTTTTCACTTTCCTCATGACCTTTCCATCATCTGCAAACATATTCAGGTAGGATTCCATACCTTCAGGCAAATCACTTACATAGATCAAGAAGAGTAATGGTACCAAAACTGAACCTTGTGGCACTCTGTTGGTTATCTGAACACATCTAGAAAAAGCTCCTCAAATGTAGGTCCTTTGTTATATACGTGTGTTGCTGTCTATTTGTAGAGTGTGGGGAGGGAGTTCTGCTTGTGGAGCCCGATCCTTTAAACTTTCTCTTGTATCATACAACTTTCTCTTTACATATGTAAGTGTGTATGTATTTATGTTTAATCACCTTTTTGTTTAGTCTGGGGAGAGAGTCCTACACTCATTTGTTGTGTGTGTGTGTGTGTGTGTGTGTGTGTGTGTGTGTGTGTGTGTGTGTGTGTGTGTGTTTTGCCATTTTCAAATAAGAGATGATTTTATGTTTGCATTTATACTGTATTCCTGTCCTAATATTTTGTACCCATTGCAGTAGTGTAGAACTTTTACTGGTTACATCAACAAAAGATTCTTACATCGGAAAAAGTTAGATGTATGTATGTACAACTTTGGACTACCATATGAGTATTAACCTTTAACTACTGAAGAGAAACTGTATGCCTATATCAGGGAATGTAATATATCACTGCCTGTAGAGAGCATTTTATGTTTTGTTAATTGAATGTCAAGTGATTTTGATATGATCCTCATCATTGAATTCTTTGACATTGTGAACCAAGGAAGACTACAATACTTTCATATGTTACTTAGCACCTCAAGTATAGTTAGAGTGTTGTAGTTGGCCTGATCTCTAAATTCTCCTGATCTAACCCTGCCCTTACTTAAGCCATGTTAAAACAAGGGAAAGAGACTTTTATTTTCAGCACACAAAAGTTGTTCTGAGTTTAATGAGATCAGGACTTTAACTATACCAAATATGTACTTACTAAAAGTTTCAAGTATTCTTAGAGATCTCTTCTTTTTATATTTATCATAGTGGTTAGGGAGAATTTTTCATTTATTTTGAATGAACAGATAATTTCTCCATGTTAAAATTTTGAATAATGATCTAGTGTATCCTGACTGTATAAATACAGGAATTTTCATTGTGTATTAGTATTATTTTAACCGAAGATAATGGATATATAAAGATGAAAATTGACTGGGCTATGGGGTAAATTCATTTGGTTCTCGGACATCACCATACACGTAAAAATGCCACTGCTGAATATTTTTTTTATACAACAACTAATATCAAATCTATATGTTTGAATTTCCCCCTCTTAAGTGTGGTAATGAAAAGGTATCTTGATGTCACAAATCAATAAGAAGTGTCCATTAATATAGCACAACATCCATTCTGCCTTGGACAGTATTGAAAGTTTCATATGATATAACCATGAAAAAGTTTTGTAAAAAGGTTCTACTGAAACAACTGCCTTTTGATTTAGGATACATGTAATATATTTAAAGAATCATTGTCAATTATGTGGTTACTGTTTCAGAATCTAAAATTAATGGCATTAATGTGTCAGAAATCACCTTTTTCTTTAGGGGTTATTTCATGATACGCAGAGTGTATCCAAAACATCAAAAACTATGGAACCCTTCTGAGAAAGGTAGAAGGGTGCAAAACAACTTACCAGATTTCCTCCAGTGAAAGGTACCTGAGTAGGGTAAGGTAGAGACCTATTTCTCACAACTTTGCTCCAACATAAAGCTCAAGTCAAACCAAATAATGTCAGAAATCCACATACAAGAATAAAGAACACTTAATGATATACATGTCACCTTTGCATAGGGGATTTCCTAATCTTTTTGTATCAGTCCAAACTGTTTAATATCTGCTATCAGATCAAGTACTTGAGACATATACCATAATTGCAACTGGAAAAGGTCATAGGAACAGGGTGCGCAAATATACTGTTTCTTCAGCAAACTTGGTGAAGACCAAAGGTTTCTAAGAGATACAAGTGGGCAAGGATGAAACTCTCTTGATGAAAACTTCCCAAACTGAGAGAAAAATCTACATCTAGATGTAACAGATTTAGATTGAGATTTGTTATTATAAACCTGTAATGATATTGTAAAAGACTAATGCATGAAAGCTTCCACTGGGCTGTGGTGAAAAAAGGCAACCAGTTTACGGAAGGAAGGACTGGAGAAATAAATCTTAAATCAGGCCTGAGAAAAAAAGACAGAAAGGAGTTTTCAAGGGATTCTCAAGAGGCAACAGGTCTGCAAGCCTTATCTGAAGGAGATCTTTAAGTTCTCTAGTGCTTGGTGTCACACTTGAAGTCAACAGACGCACCAGCAAAGACATTAGCTGGCTGTGCAAAGACTTATCCGTTCACATCAACATAGCTGAGCTCAACGAAGTCATCAAAGCGTTGAACCTCACACTGGCCTGGTGGATGAGGAAAGTCGAATCACTGACTGACACTCTGACTGTGAGCTGCTGGATTTCTGATGCCCTCTCGGGAAGAAATAGGCTTAAGACCAAGGCAGCAAGTGAAATGCTCCTCCGGAGGAAAGTGGGAATAGTGCTGTCGCTGGTTAGAGTGTATAGCCTTCAAATGTTGCCTACTCTCATGACTTCCGCTAACAGCTATGCGGATGGTCTGCTGACACGCATACTGCAATGATGGTTGAAGGTATAGCAGCCAGCCTCCCAGCTGCACAACCTATGTGTGCAGCTGGGGTAGATGTGGCCAAATCAAACCCCACAGAGTTTTCCTTGGTTTCCCTCAACTGCTTTATATACCCTGGTTCAGCCCACTTTAAGCACATCATCCCCTGTAAAGCTATTGCTCCAATTCACTCTATCCCTTGTATGCCTCACATCATCCTGCATATTGAGGCCCTGAATCTTTGAAACATGGTTCCCCCCTTTTCCTTGTTTCCTCCACTTCTGGCATGCAAACCCTCTCAGTCATCCTCTCTTCACTCAACCTTTCCATTATGTCCACACCATATCAGCACATTCTCCAGCTTCAGCTATGTCATACATACTCCTCCTACTACTACACCTCTCCCTTACCTTATTCTTATTCAATCAACCCTTTTCACATGAAATGATTTCTCATATATTCACAGTTTCCCATTAGTGAAGTAGCTGGTATGTGTAATGCACTGAAACCATAGCTCCCAATCCATAACGAGACCCTGCAGACCTTTCTATGGTTTTGTCTGACTTCTTCGTATGCCTTGGTCCTGTCCATTTACAGCACATCAACCCTGTAGACCAACTCACTCTACCTTGTACATGCCTTCTACCCTTGTGCACTCTAAACCTTTTTCACTCCATCATTCCTTGTCCAATTTCGTCCTTGCCCTCTCTGGTCACCTCCACTTCTGACCTCTTCTCATTAGTGGAGGTGTTTAAGCATTTTGTTACACCCTCTTCAGCTCTCTCAATTATACTCTTCTTATTACCAAACTTCCCTCCTACTTGTACCCTATCATTTAATGAATCAACCCTCCCCACACAACATACTGTCTTCAAGCACTTTTTTCCCAGTACATTCATTCTCTTCTGTACATTCTTATCCAAAGCCCATACCACACATTCATACAACACTGCTGGAACTAACTATTCTTTCAAACATGCCCATCTTTTCACTCCTACTTAGCAACCTTTCTTTCCATACATTCCGCATTGCTCCCATGACCTTTTTCCCCTTCCCCCACCCTATGACTCCCTTCCATTCCCATGATGCCACTTGCTGCCTTGTCAACTTCTGGATATATGAAACACCTCACTTCTCTAAGTTTTCTCCATTCTAATTCACACTCCAACTAGCCTTTCTCTCTCTCTCCACTGCTAAACCTAATAACCTTGCTTTTATTAATATTTACCCCAACTTTGTCATTTCACACATTCTTTCAAACTCAGAGACCAACTTCTGCTGTGAGACTTTGTTCCACCGAGGAGTAGGGTAAGGTGAGCTCCTTTTGAGCAGGAAGGTCCTCTAAAATGCTCTTTTTTTTGTATGAGTCATTTGACAATTCAGATCAAGACTTGAGAATAAGTAATCATTGGGACCAAGCAGTGTTAGGATTTTGGAATTTGATGGATGTAAAATACATGGGCATATGTATTGTGGTTTGAATTTATTGTAACCTTAACAGGGTGATTTGTATAGCTGTTAGAAATTTAACTGTTATTTTTCTGCAATACAGTGAAGTCCTGGTTATCTAGACGCAGATCATTTGGATCTTCGGATGGAAAAGACAAAAATGTCCTGATACTTCTTGGTCAGCCAGCATGTGCTGGTTTACTTAGATGAATCCAGAAATTATAGTAGAGTACAATAGTTATTAGAAAAAAATAATTTGTTGAATACAGGGTATTTATTTCATATCCCTATTTCAACTATAACATGATTATGACGCTGTATATTTTATACAGCATTACATATCCAGAACATAACAAGAGACACTTTATTGCGTAACGCCCAAACTCAAGTTAGATTTAAGGCACGGAAGGAAAACTAAAGAGCCAATTAATTTATGAAAGCTCTCATCATTCAGCATTCCTGAGTTACAGCACTGAGAAAATACTGAAAAACTTTCCTAGTTAATGTACAAATTTATGCTGTTATGTCCCCCTAATCTGATGAGTTTGTAACTTCAACAGGTGATATGTACGGTGTAAGTATGAAATTTCTGTCATGAATTCATAAGTTATAATGGTAACAAGAATGTGTCTACAGACAAACAGACAGAGCATTGTTTACAATGACCTGTATACGTTGTATATGTAATCAATGTGATATGTTATATTTATGTCTAAAGGAAAGCTTCAATTGTAGTCAGCTTTACAATTATCTCATTACTAAGAGTAAATATGCTTTTGCTAAGGAATGAATTATTGAAAAAATGATTGAGAGAAAGAAATGTAGAAGGCAACGAAAGAAGTTCCAGAAGCTTAGATCAGTGTATAAGAAAGTGGAGAATACAGAAAATACTGGTCTCCCTCATTGATACCAATGGTCAAGTTCCAGAGAGAAGGTTGGTATAAATGTATTCAGCATGAGTGAATGCATTCTTCCATTGTGAATTAAGGGTTACATGATCAGCCAATGCCAGTCCTCCTCTTGATGAATCTTTTGTATTGTATTAACTTTTATTTTCATTGTTTCATCTCCCCCATGAATATGTTGTTTGTTCCCTGTGTTTGCCTCTAAAACATGCTGCTCTTACCCTGTACCAGCCATAGAGTGATCTAGTAGTAGCCGGGTATTCTCTGATTGGTTGCATCAGTTTGTGCAAAAGTTTGGCTGCATAAACTGTTGGAAAATAAATGTCTCTTATAGTTAAATGTATGCTCAGCTGCATAAGTGTGAACCCTATTCCAGTAAGAGTAAGTTTTGGGTAGTAAAGAATAGATCAGATTCGTATGAATTCAGCATGTTAATTTTGTGTAAACAAAGGAGACTAGAAGTGTTCATCACATGTATTTAATGTATTATCATGTAGGTATTTTCTCATACCATCTTAACTTAAAAGAAAAAAAATTTCAGAATTTATTTGTAAAGTCACTGTTGTTTACATCAGTTGCATCTGATATTTCTATTTGCCTTCCAGTCTTTGTGGGTGACACAAGTTATTCTGTCACATACACTCTATAGATATTCCAGTAGCATGTACATACCAGTTACCTCAGTAGTGTTTATTTGCTTTTCAGTCTTTATAAGTTATTCAGATGTCTGTCATATTTACATATATAATTATTCTACTCTGAGGACTATATCACAGTTAATGATTTAAAATCATGTATCTCTCTCCAGGTCACGTTTGGGTTGTCAGGTGTGTTTAACGAAGAAGTTGAATGGGATTACAGTGAAGGTTCCTGAAGGCACTGCTGATGCTCGTAGCATGTAGCATCAAGAACTATGTATGAAGTCAACCTTTTTTATTAAGGCTAAATGAATATTAGAAAAGCCCTAATAGATTAAAGATATTTTTTCTTGTATATATTCTAATACAAATAGATGATTATTATTTTCACACAGGGTGTAAATTCATTTGTTGTATTTTGTGAGATATTGTTAAAGAGATCAAGGTTGATGAAAGAATTGTTTTTACTCATAATGCATCTCAAAGGCATAGACATTTAAAAGCAGAGAAATTTTAAGATTGACATCTTATCCAGACACATGAAAAACCTGTGATTTACTCGAAACAACTGCTCTACCACACTTGACTCCCAGTTACACTTGCAACTCAAATAAAACCTCAAAGAACTTTCATGCAACAGGCCCTGACAAATTATAAAACATATCCATAAAACACTTGAGCCCAGTGCAATTCAAGCACTTATATATATCTTAAACCACTTTTGGTTACACCTAATAATTCCACACATGTGGAAATCTGTCAACAGAGTACCTATCCATAAACTCTCTGAACCATCTAACTCCCCTTCCTCGTAATCCCCCCAATATTACTGCTATCATCTGTATCCAGACATCTTGAAAACGTTGTCCTTTACGGTGTCAACTAGATTATCCCACTCTCACCCTCACAACATTACTGTAGACCTAATAAATCTAATAAAAATGCACACAAATCTTACACAATGCATCCTGGATGGTTTCAACCAACCTCAAGCCCCCTCCTGCATAGTACTAGTGGACACACATCAACAAGGCATTCAACACCGTCCACTTACATTTCTTACAAAAAATACCTGACATCATCTTACACAATGAAGACAGAAAATGGTTAGCCAGCTTCATAGCTGGCCTCCCATGCAGAGTGATTAACTAAGGCTTCACCTCTAAAATCTTAAAGATCTGCAAATGAAGTTCTCATAAAGAAGTATCATCAGCACACTTCAAATTTCTTCCGATATACCTTATCAATCGCTGTAAGATCACACTCTGAAAGTTTCCTCATCTGCCCCCTGAAACCGCTCAAGCAACAACAACATGCAACACTACATCATACAACTAGATCCCTGGCTCACATAAAACAGAATGTCTACTCCCAACAGAAATCCATCACTAATGTCTTAACCTCTCACAGAACTGAATCAGCCTGCACCCTCACATCACAGTGAATGGTAAATAACTCCCACTTAACAAAACCCTATTCATCTTGTGGATATCACTTATGACAGACAAAACAATCACAACCCACATTACAAAATTCAACACGGCCAGGACCCAACAAAACACTTGGAGAACACTTAGTGGTACCAGATTTTGATAAAATAATCCTTTGAATCCTTTACAAACAAAGCATCCACTTCACCCTAAACTAAGCATTGCCTGGTGGTGTCATCCACCCTGTCAAAATCAAATGTAAGTAATCTGCAAACTACTCAACACGAGCACCCAGAACAGTCATCAGCACCACAGTGAAGCAGAAATGCTTATAATATGGTTGCACTTCAATATGCATGGCATTCAGTTTTACAACTCCACAAGATCCAATCCAATCAAACCACTTGATAATCAACCACCAACCAAGTAGAAATATAAATCTTGTCCCTGCTTCACATTTCAGCAACCTATACGTAGCTACAGGCCCCCTTCCCAACATGACACTGCAAATCATGTACACACCATGATAATGCAACAAGGATTAAACAACAATCATCCCAACCCAGTCTTACACAGCACTCCAGCAAAGATACAACCAACTGAAATCCTTATCCCCAGACATATGTAAGAGTTACCCTTCTTGTTAATGTCGTGGACGCACCTAGCTTTCTAGGACTACAAATACCGATTCATCATATCACAGGAATCAAGAAGCCCAATATATAGTTCTGAAACAAGAACAGTTTATCTTTAACTGTCTGGCGCTTCCCTCACAAAGACATACATATAACATTACCAAACTTTTTGACTTGCGGTCCCAGCTGATGGATGTGGCCAACTTCTTTAGCACTGCAGATCCCCCATAGAATAGGGATCCGGGAAAGGAGGGTATGGTAAGGTACTGTGTGTATTGTCATTTTCCATGAATACTGAAATAATTCCATACAAACTGATAGCATAATTCATGACAAGTGAATTTCATTATTTTCATATCATGGTAAAAAAAGTCAATACTAATAATGCATGATAAAGGAACATACCCTCCATCCTCTAATTTTTTGCCTGCAGGTGCCCAATGTTTTTCATAATTAATGATGAATTTCAGTAATTAATAATACAGTATTTTCAAAGAGTCATGCTTATATGATGATAATCTTTAAGTAGTATTTGTTATGCAAATATGTTAAACTAAACAGGTCATTAAGTTTTTCTGTTCACTGGAGTGACTTAGTAATGATGAAATACTTGAGAGTTGGGATGATTATCACCAGTGTACTATTGCATGCCAGATGCTGTATTTGTTGCCTGTATCATGAATCTTAGGATGTTTTATTATAATTTTCCTCCACACGAATGAACTTTTACGATATACAAGCGTCACAAATCTGTAAGAAAGCATTTAACTTTTAATATCTAGTCTTCTTTCCACGAGCCTACTGTTTATCCAATAACTTCAGCAGGAAGGTGGTATTGAGATAAGTTACTGATCCATGCTTGTATTAAAGGCTAACAGATTCAAGCTGGATAACACTGATACCGAAGAATGTAGAGAAAGGAAATTAAAAAAAATAAATTGAAGGCCTGTAATTGAACGTATTGTGTGACAAACAGTCGTAGATTTAACAGTTAAGGTATTATATATAGATAGATAGAAATATAAAATATATATTTTTTTTTTGTTATACTTTGTTGCTGTCTCCCGCGTTAGCAAGGTAGTGCAAGGAAACAGACGAAAGAATGGCCCAACCCACCCACATACAC
>JAUUDY010295192.1:0-11943 GCA_032361765.1 Panulirus inflatus
AATGCCAGCAGTCTACATGAGGGTGAGGCAGAAAGAAACAACAGCTACCTGGGTCAGAGGAGTGCAACTTGACAACCACTGAAGTGCTGACCCACTAAACAACTGTCACTAATCTTCCTAATACTCAGGTGGGTAGTACTGGTAATATACTTCCCTGATCATTGGCTGCCTACTTCTGACACATATATCATCTCTGTCAACCTTGCTCTTAATCACATAAATTCTTAACAGTCTCCTTTCACACATTCTTCCAAACTCAGTCACCAACTTCTGCAGTTTCTCACTTGAATCTGCCACCAGTGCATGACCATCAGCAAACAACTGACTCACTTCCAAGGCCCTCTCATCCCCAACAGACTGCGAACTCACCCCCTCTCTCCACGACTTTTGCATTTACCTCCCTCACCACCCCTTCCATAAACAAACTGGGCAACCATGGTGACACCACAATACACATACAATAAATTCTTCTATGTTCTAACATGAGTATAGTTAAAAAATCTTCCTATAGCAGTTATTCTTGGTCTTAATCTCACGATATAACATGGGTGCACTGTAGGCGGTATGTAGCTTTTAACCTTCCAAAATCATTGCTCATGTATTGGGTGATCCCCTACTTATTGCACAATGATTTGGTTACACAAACTTCATCTATATATCAGTAAGTGTGGTGCACTAGTTCTGAAACTCTTCAATAACTAATAACTTCCTTGTAAAAGCTAATATAATATCTGTTATTAAGCTTAGGGTTGCAATACACATGGTTATCCAATAGTACCTGAAACCTTGTGAGATCAGCTACAAACTGGTTCTGAGATTTGTTCATCAGATCGAAGAAAACATCCTGTTGAGCATCTCTGTTTTTATCAACAAAGCCTTCCACAGTGTATATCACTTTTCCTGTAAAGAAAAATAAAGCAAGTTTTAATTGATTCAAAGCTAACAACAACAGTTCAGAATTTTGATCTCAAAAACAAACTCTTCCATGATTTTCCTACATTCACAGAAATAAATGAAAGCTGACTTGAGACAAGAAAAGATGAAGAATTTGAATAAATGACAATTGCTCAGCTCAAACTGTCATGAAACTAACCACTAAGTCTGCTACAAGTACCGTCAACACCCACACTCCAAAAGTACATATGCAACCTTCTACACTTTTTCTCTTACAGGATGGGTCTAAAAAGGTAAAGAGGCTGGTAGAGTTCAGAGGTGGGACAGACTGAGCAAGTAATGAAGATATATCATATAATGAATGAGACTGATAAGGGATAGAATGGAATTACTCATCAAAAGAAGCAGCTAAAAATAATGTAGAAAAACTACCACAAAAGTGTACGTGTGTTAGCTGTAAGGGGATCAGTGCAGGTGAAAACTTAAAATGTGAAACCATTCTGAGAATGTGTGCATCTGTGAGAGGTGTAAGATGGAGTCTACTTTGAGAAAAGGCATATCAAATATACAGACACACTGACAGACAGACAAAAATGACAGAAAAATGTTAAAACACAGGTAAAATCAGTTCTCAAACCACAGACATAAAAAATTGAATATTTCTCTCAATTGGGAAACTAATGCTTAAAGAAAGAGGCAAAATACACCCACCTGCATAATGGTTGATGCCAAACTCCACCTCCCATCTTCTTCTATCATCACCCTTAATGTAGTTGAGATGGCCCTCAAATTCTTGATGTAACTTGGTCAGGTACGATTTGTCAGAACCCTGCAAGATTTAATTTAACAAACAATCCAGAAGAAACAGTTTCTAAAATAACTTTTCAAATAAATAAAATGTATGTGTCATAAATAGCTTTACTGGCCCCTCCTTGTATTAAGTTAAACTGCAGGTGAAATGCCACCTTCAGCAATGTATCACTGTCAGTGGATGAAAAGGAGTACACCTTCATCAGGGAACTTCTTACTCCAAAGGAGTCTATTATTTCCCTGCAACTGATCACAGCACAGCCTTAAAGCTACAAGAGTCCCATTAATGGAGTTTGGGGTTATGTAATAAAAAAATATCATAATGAATTCCTGTACTGTATTAGAAATTAAGTAAGGTATATATCATTTTACTCTGCATTATGAAAATTAAGCTACAGTAATTTAAAGTATTGAATGTACTGGATAACAAACTCATCTAATAAGGAAAAGGCCTAGGATTTAAGTGGTTCAATCAGTACCACTACCGCTGTACTGTAATCTAATAAAGCACAAAACAAAGCTAAGTAAATAAGAATTACCTTGGGCATGCGACACTCTTCTGAGAGAAGTTTAAGAATGCATTTTGGTGGCTTCTCCATTAATTCAAGGCACTCAGTGTTGTCAGTAAAGGTGATGTGGGAAAATTTTATTCCCTCTTGATGATACTATAGTAAAAGAATTATTCCTTTAATAAACTGTATACTTTTGGGTCATAAAAGCAACTTATAAAATACATTAATCCTGTTTGTACCTCTTTTTACTATGCCTCACAATAAATTCTTCTCTAAAGCACAGTAAATCTGAAAACCCAAAGGTATGACTATATTGTTTCATACTTTTTGTTCTTTAGTTTTAAGATGGATGCAGTTTCATAATATCTTCATTCCACCATCCATATTGTCCTAATACAGTAAAAAACAACAAAATGAGAAAGCCTTACTATTTCTTGTTCCAGAGCAAATACGTAATGATTGAAAAACTTGTGTAACTTTTCATTGGTGTAGTTAATACATAATTGTTCAAAGGAGTTCACTGCAAAGTTCTCAAAGCCAAAGATGTCCAAGACCCCAAGGAACCTGTTCATATGGAAAAACAGATTAGTGTAGGACTTATGAGAGCAAAGCTAGCTACGGCTGAAAGCTATATCAATATATTTTTTTCAACCTATATTCTATGTGCATGTTTTGAATTAGTCAATGACCCATAAAAATGAGTTCTTTGCCACTATGCTCATACAACCCTACTACAAAAGAAAGATATACTACAGAAAATTTCAAATAATTGAGTGCTCATATTACAGAGATATATGTTTGATGAGTATTTATGGAAATTTGTATGGGAGAGTGGTGGTATGTACAGAGTAACAGACATGAGAGGAGCCATGTGGTTTCATAAGTGGTACAGGATGTGGATAAAGTGTTTGTTATGAGGATCTGTAGAAAATACTTGAAAAAGAAAGGGATCTGTATGTGGTGCTTATGGGTCTTGAGAAAGCATATGATAGAGTTGATAAACATATCTTGTGGAAGGCGCTATGAATATAATGTGTGGAAGGAGAGCTACTCGATACAGTGAGTTGATTTAATTGGGAAAGTAAGGAATGAGTGTGGGTAGGAGTGGAGGACATTGAGTGGTCCAGTTAAAGGTGGGTCTGCAACAAAAATTATGATTTCATCATTGCTTGAGGATGACAACAGCCATATGTATATGCCATGGCTCCGGTGGCAGACTTGAATTAGAAAATGAAGAAATTGGTGTCTGAGTTTGGGTTAGTGTGAAAAGAGAAAGTTGAGAGATAAGGAAAATGAGAGTAGTAAGAAGGCAAGATAGGTTGGTCTAAGTGTGATGACAAGAGTAGAACCTGGAGAATGTGGAGTGCATCAGATACCTGAGTGTGGATATGAGAACAGATGACTCTATAAGAGATGAAGTAAACCATACCGTGGGTAAGGAGGAAAGATTCTGGGGGCAGTGAGGTAGGTGTGAAAGAAGGAGCCTGTATCTGTGAGGACAAAGTTGATGGTATAGTAGTTCTGATGATGATGCACAGATGCAAGTCTTGGACCTTCAGTTAAAAAGACTGGAAGAGGGAGGACATGTTAGAATTGAAATGCCTGAAGACAACATGTGGAATCAGGTGGGTTGATTATGTAAATGACTTGATTTGCACTGCCAAAAAGCATTTAAGACTGCACAGCATGGGAGGCTGCTTAAGAAGCTGGATCACCAAGTAAGTATAAATGGAACACATACTCTGAGGAGTGCTCTCAAAATAGGTGAAGGTCACCAGTGGAGCAACCACAAGGTTCATTTCAGGGATGTTGCTCTTCTTGATCTAAGTGAATGACTTGCCAGAAGTTATAGACTCTTACCTGAATATGTTTGCAGATGACACATAGGTCATGAGGGAAGTGAAAGATGGGGAGGGTTACAAGGAGCATTGCATTTGCCTACAAAAGGACATAAACAGACTCCACATTTGGTATGATACATAGCTGATGAAATTCAATACAAGTAAGAGTAAAGTAATATTGGAAAAGGAGAAAATGTGAAAAAAGGACTCATTAAAAAAATTATCCTGCAGAACATAAGCTTCAGGAATCTATATGTGAGAGCAGACTGGAAGTTAATATCATCCCTTACCTGATGCTAGAGTCGCATACTGAGAGAACAGTAAAGAAGACAAACTGTCTGCATGCAAAAATCAGAAAAGCTTTCAGATATATGGATAAGGAAACATTCAGCAAGCTGTTCACATCCTAATATGGCCAAAGCTAGAGTAAGCTTCTCAAGTTTGGTCACTGCATTTGAAGATGCACAAAGAACTTAGAAAGAAGATTCAGAAGAGGTCAATAAAGATGGCACTGGAATTAAGAAAGCTGAGTTACAAGGAAAGGTTAGAAGCTTTTAATTTATCCATCATGGAGGAGAAAAGACTGAGGGGTGACGTCATCACAGCCTTAAAGTTTTCAAACCAGACTGATGATGCAGACACTTAACTGCTCTTCAAAAGACGTGGGGATGGAACAACCAGAAGATATACAACAAAAGCAAAAAAAAAACCTCATTACAAATACATATGTAGAAAAACACCTTTATAGAATAGGAATGGTGGATGATGGAATAAAATGAATAATGACATAGTATATGTGGACAACTTACAAGAGCTCAAAAGGTTATATAATAGTAGAGAACGTTCAAGAGATGTGACCCTATGAGCGTAAAATTTCCTCTTGTACAGTATAAAAAGGTAATTACATGCAGGCTAAACAAAGAAACTCATGAAAACCACACTTATACAAATTCATATTGTTCTATTAGCACAATTTTGTTTGTTAACAATCACTTCCACTAAGCAATCAAAAATAATTCCCACCAAAGAATCATTCATCCTGTCTCATGCTTTGAAATTCTCCCCAGCAGTAGCATGAACTACAAGATTTGCATTATCTAACTGCTGCTCTAGTACATTTTAACATCAAATATCTGAGATTCCTCATCTTCCTTGAAGTTACTTTATTACTCATCAGGCCCAGTGTGATTGCAAATTTGTATTCTCACCTCCTTAGTTGTTTAGAATCAGGTTTGGTGTTAACTCAAAACTAGTAATACTATCACATTTTCTCAGTGTGCATTTTTTCTAAGCAATATTCAATTTGGCACTCACTTAAAGCATGATATCTTTTTATTCTTATTAAACTGATTGACATATCACAATGAACTTTTTCAAATCAATTAGGCTCTTTATTTCATACTGCAAATAAATGGTTTCTCAGTCCATGTATATTTTTTGCTTTAATGATATAAAAAAATAAATCTTAAAATGCTATGGCTTCATAATGAAATATTACTATATTGCACTATCATTGTCAACCCAGAAAAGTCAAAGGACACAGGTAATGCTCTGCATTTCTAACCAATGATGTGCCGGGTTGATCTCTCTAAACCAAGTAATGTTGGTACAGATATCATTAACTTGGTATTCTTAAAGCTGGTTACTCTGCCTAGAAAGAGCTTCTTTAAGAAGGGTACTGTATAATGAAGGAAAACGTCACCTAGTTTGGTCCTGGCCTGGATTAGTGCATTTGTTAATATGGTCCACCAGCCATGCAAATGTGCGAGAGTATAGCGCTTTTGCCATGGCGTGTCTGTTTTCCTTGGCTTCAGCATGTTTCAGTGGGATACGTGTGATGTTGCCTCTAATGTTGATCTGCCTCTGAAGCACAATACCAAGAAGATCTTCTTCTGTAAGCCCCAGTAATTCGGATAGTATTTTAAGCACCTTTTTATCGTCGTTTGTTAACTCACAATTTTCACCATCAATATCGGCAAACTAAGGAATAAGAAAAAATATTTATAAGGATAAACATATACAACAGTCTTGGAACTTAAAGTGAGGTACACAATATCATGTCATACAAATGAATACAGTGCTTCACGTATCCATATAAATAAAGACAGTATAAATCATCAATATTGCATTCTACTGCCACCTCTTAATATCAGCTTTATTGAAAACCTTTCAAAATATTGGAATTTCAAAAGATGTTAAACATGAAAATCCTGTTTTGACCTTACCTCTAAATTACCAAGCCAAAGGATGGCTGCCAAGGTTCCATATATCCCTTCACAGATTTCTGGTGGCACATGAAGAACATTGAAAGCTAAACGAAGGCTATCAAATTTACGAACATCATCGACACCATCTATTGTAATACAACCAGACTGGTTCAGGTAGGTGTAGGATTTTGCAGGTTGTAGGTGAAACTGGTCAGCAAGTTCTTTGTTGTTCTGGGAAAAATTGAACAGATGTATTGTAATTAAAATAATGTCCAGTTGCACATATGCTCTGAACCTGTTTCTGAAAAATCATGATTAAATTTTGTTAAGACAATAAATCAACCAATCTGTCACATGATGTATTCTTAAAACCCACATACATACATGAAAAAACACAAAACTATTAGTTTAGAATTATACTATAAATGTGAACCGATCTCCAGAAAGACAAATTTCATAGAGATCATTCACAAAGTACCAACAATGAAGGGATGAAATCAAGTCATAACTTCAATAAAAACATATAGTAATCCTATTCTATTAGTATTAAGTTTCCACAGTTGTAGTCTTCTAAAGCCTTGTTTCAAGACAAAAACATACTTTTGATAGATATTTCACTTTGGCTTCATTTATCTGGACTTTAGATAATAAGAATCCACCAGGAACTGGGTCACAGTGAAATTGTTTAGAAGTGTAACAATAATTTTCCAAAATACATATGAATACTGGCTATCCTTAAAAATCTGGCTTCAAATAAAACTTCTAAGACACTGAACAAATCTGAATATAAACTCATCTAGATTCTGCATTTTCATACTTATTCACTATTTCCCAGGTGAGAAAGTTAGCAACCAAAACAGATGACTGAGCCTTAGAGGGAAGAAAATTAATGTTTTGCTGTTTCCTTTCTTCCTTCTTTTGGAAAGTAATATAAGATGGGTGGATTTCCAGAACCTGTCTCACCTTCCATGACAAGCAGGAGATGCACAGGCAATATTCTTTCCCCTCTATCCCCAGGAATTCTGCATATGTTTTGTTTATGATGGCCACATGAGCTTAGCTGTGATCGGCACAAAGTGGTCAAATGAAGACTTATGAGTAGCAGACTGGCTAATTCATTTGTTTCCCAGTCAAATTCTGCTTCTTCAGTACTGAAGCGGCAGTTCCCATTTATAGAGTAGTGAACAAGTTCTGTATTCAATTTTCTAGCCCTCAATGATAAAATTTCGTTACAATGCAGAAATTCACACACAAAAAAAAGTCAACTATTTCAACTGCCATACTATAAGATATCCTGGAAAAATTATACCCATGAAAGACTATACCCATGGGGAATCAAAAATATAAAGTACTAAACATCCTATGCACAATATCAATGACTTCAGATTAAGCATTAAATCCTAGCACCACTGAAAAAGACACAAACATACTGAAAGTGACCTGAAAGAGTGATCCTGTGAGGATGGAGCACATGTATCATGTTACAAACAATACATGAGGATGAAGTACATGTATCATGCTACCGATACTATGAGAGGATGGAGCACATATATTGTGCTACCAACAATATGTAAGGATGAAGCACATGCAACATGTTACCAACAATACATGAGGATGAAGCACATGTATGATGTTACCAGTACTATGTGAGGATGGAACACATGTATCATGCTACCAACAATATGTAAGGATGGAGCACATGCGTCATGTTACCAACAGTTCATGGGGATGGAGCACAGTTATCATGTTAACAACAATATGAGAGGATGGAGCACATTTACCACGTTACCAACAATATGTAAGGATGGAGCACATGTATCATGTTACCAGCAATACATGAGAATGGAGCACTATCATGCTATCAACAATATGTGAGGCTGGAGTACATGTATCATGTTACCAATACTATGTGAGGATGAAGCACATGTATCATGTTACCAACAACATGGAAGGATGTAACAACTGTATCACATCACCAAAAATACATGAAGACAGGAGATGTGTATCATGTTAACAATAAGACATAGACCCAAAACAACCATACAGTGTCATTCTTCAACATCTGGTGAGTTCATTCATAATTTCCTTCCAGATAATCTCCTTTAACATCTGATGAGTAAATTCATAATTTCCTTCCAGGAAATGTCCTTCAACTTCTAGATAGTAGAGTCAGAAAATCCCTTCCATGTAATAATAACTTGATTCTAAGGTTTTTTTCTCATACCCAGAAATCTCAGGCATGTGAACCACCTTCAGCAATAATGAGTCTAAATAGGTGGAATCTTACTGTCCAGTGATCTTTAACAAACTAATGTTAATCTAATCTTTACGGTCAGAAGCAGTAAGCCAAATAAACCCAGGAATTTGCATGGGTACCAATAGTTGATCTGAGAATGTAGTAGTAGCTTAACCTATTCTACATACATAATGCTACAATATAAAACACACACAAGACAGAGTGTGATCTTTAAACATACACATTTTTTTTCTTAACTGCCCTCTCCTGCTTTTGTGAGGTGGGTTCAGGAACAAATGAACAGTGGCCTCATCTGCACACATCCACTCTCTAGCTGTCACATGTAACGTACTGAAACCAGAGCCAACCATCTTCAGCCAAGTCCAACAGACTACTTTGTGGTTTACTTTGCTTCATATACCCTGGTTCAGCCTGGTGACAGCCTGTTGCTCAACATATGACATATCAATCCAATTCATTCTTTGCCTAGTTTGTCTTTCCCCTTCCTGGATGTTCAGGCCCCAGTACCCTAAAGCCTCCTTCATCACTCTACTTCTTTCTTAGTCTCCCTCAGGTCTCTGGTTATTACCACACTCTCATTTCTTACAAAAGCAACCCACATTACACCACGTATTATCATCCATCACTTCATTTCCAACAAGTTGACCCTACTTCATTCCTTTGCATTCAAGGCCCAAAACCCACATACAAACACCACTGTCAAGACTAC
The DNA here is from genome assembly GCA_032361765.1 of Panulirus inflatus. NCBI lineage: Eukaryota > Metazoa > Arthropoda > Malacostraca > Decapoda > Palinuridae > Panulirus > Panulirus inflatus. The sequence continues at coordinate 9,231 of JAUUDY010295192.1, forward strand.
TTTCAAACATTACACTCTTTGCCCTAACATGCTAGCCACTCTTTAATGCATTCTGGACTTTAGATCTCTCTTCCACTTTATGACTCACTTTATTCCTCATGGTTGCATCAGCTAACACACTGATGCCTACTTGTCCTAGCTAGTCATGCTTAAACCATCCTGGCTCCTTCCCCTACTGCATCTCATTGCCATACTTTTGTTCACATTTACTTTCAATTTTCTTTCACACTCCCTAATGGCAGTAATTATATTTTGAAACAATAAGGCAAGTCTGATGTACTTATTGTCAACGCACCTGTGCAGCAGCAACAAGTTGATACAATACATGGTAGTTTCGCTCTTGTGGTCCCTGAAATGTGATGCGAGATTGCTCGAGCAAATAGTCCTGCATGACACAACCTTTTATGTGCCATGAAGAATCAAAACACACCTGCATAAACTTCCCAAATCGACTAGAGTTGTCATTTCTTACTGTTTTGGCATTACCTGAGAAAAAAATACATCATTATCCTAAGAGTCTGTCTTCAAAAAATGAAAAATAATAACAATAAACTGAAGTCATGTTAGCTATAAATCTTATCATGCCTAAAATACTCTCAAGAAGTTTCCAAAACAATAAAAAAAAATGGCAATAATAAAGGTAATTGTATACTGTAACAGCACACTAGTTAACATAAACAAGAAATAAGGTTTATCCAGAACCAACGATATAACCAAAATGAAACAAAGAGAACATTTCAGATTTATCTAAACTCCTAGGGAATTCTACCTGTATATTTACAGTGTCATGACTACCCATATATATAAGTTTCCTCTCCTGACTATTCAAATTGGAAGGCTTAGTTTATTGGTATGTAATGGTGCCTTATGTTGCAAGCAACTACAATAAGCACAAAAAAAAAAACTACTACAGACTCAATTAACCATATAACACAAAGGGGGAGGTACAGTCCAGGCACGCGTGCTTAGTTTGCCCCACATTAGATAGTGGTTAATTAGAGATAGACTCAGAGTCACTTATAACAGTGATAATGATTCTGCAGATACTGAACTGTTAACAGTGGGGAAAGTTCTTTGCAATTCAGTAATTCATTGCTTGTAAGAAATAATATATGAACAGAGGAAAGCCAATGAATGGTAACAAACAAGCAATAAGTTGTGTGCAGAGAAGATAATAGATAAATTAAATGTCAGGAAAACAACAAGTATGTTTATTTCCATGATTTCTTTCTACATTTGATATCTTTTAGTAGCTGATAAGACTAAAATATCTTTTTTAATCTTTCAACACACCTCACTCTTGGGAGCCCACCTACATTTTCTTGGTTCTGTCCTTTAAGGGTTAAACTTACCAAATGCTTCAAGGATAGTGTTGGCCTCGATGATTTGTTGTTCCACCCAAGTAGATACCCCTGATGTAACTGAGCAAAGATATTGGAGAATAAATTTTGTGGTTTCTGTTTTGCCAGCACCAGACTCCCCAGATATAACACATGACTGGTTCTGGTCCTGGCGCTGCAGAGCAACAAAAGATGATTCTGATATGGCAAACACATGGGGTTCCTCTTCTAGCAGCTTCTTTCCTTGGTACCTCATAACTGCTTCCTGCAAAAAGTGGTAAGTTCAGATAAAGTTAAGTATAATAAAAATCAAACAATTCATGTCAAAAATAAATTAAGATCTGAAACTGTTTAGCTCAAGTATATGAATAATGTTAAATATAGCCATATTTCATCGTACTACTGTATCTCATGCTCATACTTGAATCTACATTACTTAACACACTTTTGTCTGTCTTCAAAATATATGCTAACTCTTTTCCTTTTTCCTGTAATATTTTCTCATTTGCTTCAAAATCATTTTCTATGGAATAAGCATAATTACTTTCAGATGTGCCAGAACAATGGCAAGATGTTTATCAAGGATTACTTGCTATACATAGCTATTTACTGAGGAAATTACTTGGAGTAATAAGTTGTACTGTAGATTGCATGTACAGAAATCTCCCTCTAATTATCTATTCTCTCTTTCTCCCCCTCTCTCTCTCTCTCTCTCTCTCTCTCTCTCTCTCTCTCTCTCTCTCTCTCTCTCTCTCTCTGTCAATATTCTTTCATACATGTCTGCCATTTCCTGCATCAGCGATGTAGAACCAGGAACGATGAGGAAATGGCCTCATTCATTCGCATCCACTCTCTAGCTTCCAAGTATTATGCACCAAAACTAGAGCCCTCTATCCACAATCAGGTCCCACAAACCTTTCTGTAATTTTCCCTGACTGCTTCCCATGCCCTAGTGCAACATACTGATATAGTGTTATCCCCTCTAAACCATATCACTCCAGTGTGCTCTATCCCTTGCATGTCTTGCACCCTCCTGCATGTTCAGACCCCCATGACTTCAAAGCATCTTTCACTCCATCTGGTGAATTCCTGGAGAAGTCTTCAGGGGTTTTCACTTTTGGATGATTATTAATTGAAATTAGAATTTCAGTCTCAATACACTCCATAAATAACTTACTGAGAACAGGACTAAGTGGATTTCCCATGGCAAGACCAAATATATGTCTTTATAAATCACCTTCATCATCTTGGAAAACATTATTGAAAACACAAAGCTCTACTAATTCAATGAAGTTTTTATGGGCAGGGGGAAGGCAAGACTGAGATCAGACAATTTCCTCCTTAGATATGTGATGGTTTTATTAATGGCAATA
>JAUUDY010295303.1:0-11943 GCA_032361765.1 Panulirus inflatus
CATTTCATCCACCTAACCTTTATCCAAGAAGCCAGACAAACATTCAGATCCACCTCCTTTGTCTCTGTAACTACAAAACCCTATACTGACACAGACAGCAGTGATAAGGATTAAGATTCACAATGCTTATACACTGCATTATTTCATTCACACACTTCATAATACAAAACAGGTTGTAGACACTGACATCAATATTCTTGCAACACAGTCCGTGAGATGATAACTACACAACATTATTTATGTATTCAGCATCTACAATCTTCCCTCATCCACTTTCCCTACCAGATACTCTACCTAACTTCAGAACCTTGCCAATATGCTCAACTCCTCTTGGTGTGTAGATATTGTCCTCGACCTTGCATGACTCAACACACACACCTAAGGTAACCAAGATGAATTAATTGTAAAGCAAGTGCATCTCCTCATTATCTTCAGCCTACACAAGTAGGCAACCAAACTTCCTCCCCAGCATTTTCAGGAGCCACCATCATCATATACTAGGTTCTGCAAACCAGGACTGAACACCTGAAAAACTACAAAAACTCTTTCAGACCTCTTACTTATTCTTCTTTTAATCTTCACTTAATATCCCAATCCACACAGCCACTTGAAAAACATACAGTAGAGAAGTAGACTGCTTCACATTTGTACAGTATGTGCTATCCAGATTCCAAAACTTTACTACAGGTGTTTTCCCATGCATATGTCATGCTATATCACACTTCATTATCATCATCAAACATGTCAGCAAGCACATATCATAAGAACATGAAAGAAATATAACCCAGACCTCTCACAACAAGTTGCAGACCTCATAAACAAAGAAATCTGCTCATATAAAACCATTCACTACAATAGAATTAACAGTATGAATACAAATTGTAAACAACACTATCACTGACCTAATCACTGAAAGGTTGACAAGAAACTGACACTCCTTCCATAACACTTAAGAACCACAAAACCCACAGCAGCCAACTCTGGCACACATTAAAAAAGATCCACACTTCCTGCATCAAACCCAGCTCATAGACTTGAAGTGCTTCAGACCCTGTCCAACAACATCTCCCAAAGATCACTCAAGCATTCTTATGAGATGCTACTCAGAAATCAGCCACAAATGAACCACACCCCAAAACAAAAGTCTTGAAAAACTTACACAAAACCCATCATGAAACAGCTGCTCACCAGCCCCTTACTAACAGACACATACAGTGCGATTGAAATCTAAAAGAATTCCCTTTTTGAAAAAGGCCAAAGCAGCTTATCAAACTTTTATGTAAAGCACTTTGGCCCAGTTGCAGTCCATGCAGTTCCAGGTATCTCTAACTACTGGTTATGCAACCAAATCCCTTACATCTGGAAACTTGCCAAAGTAGTACTGCCCCAATCCTAAAACATTCCAAATTACCTTGCTTCCCCTCATCTTAATGCCATATATCACTGCCATCATTGGTATCCAAACTCTGTGAGGAATAGATTCACAACATAAGCATACTATCCCATTTTTGCCTACACATCATGACTTTAGGCCCAGTTACTCCACTGCCACATGACACAGACCCCAGAGAACAAATCCTGGATTGCTTAAATGAGCCCCTCTTTTTCCACACAGTGTCGTGACATTAGTACCTGAACAAAACATTTAACACTACCAGATACGTCCTTACAAAAATAGTTATTGACACCACACTCCAGAACAGTGATAAAAATGGTTGGCTAGCATCATTGTTGGCTTCCAAGGAAGAGTCACTCACAAAGGCTTCACCATTAAAATCATTAATCTCCACAATAGAGTTCTTCTAGGGGCTGTTCTCTCTTCAACCCTCTTCAGTATATTCCTACATGTTTTTCCATCACCTCTTGGAGATTACAGTGACAATCTTAAAATGAAATATCAGCACCCTGACAGTGTTCAAGCAGCAGCAAGCATGTAACATCACATCACACAATTAGAACACTGGCTTAATCAGAACAGAATGCATTACCACAGAAGTCTTCAATCTACTTTTTAATCCCAGATAGACATGAATCCAAGCAGCACCCTTCCATGACACTGAATGGACAGTATTTCTCTCTCTCAAAAAAAAATAATCCAACTCTAGCATTCTCTCCTGCATTTGCAGCACACACATAACATTTGCTCCCTTTACCATAAACATCGACACAGAGGCAACAAACATACTGAATGACCTTAGAACATTGGTACCAGATTTGGACAAGACAAAAAAATTCTTTAGTATTCTCTACAAACAGTTAATCTGCTTCACCTTAAGCTACACTGCCCCTGCCTGGTCATCCACTTTGTCAAAAGCAAATATAGCAAACTTGCAAGCCAGGCAGAACAGAACACAGGGTGTTGCTGCTTTGTTAGTGTTGTGTTTGTTAGGGATTGGGGAATCTGTGAGTATAGACTGTTGAAGGGTCAGGCAGGAGAAACTTTTTTATCTGTACTTCTTTTTTCATTAATTATTGAGTGGCATGGATGAGAAGAGTTTAGCACAGTTACAAAGCGCTGAGTGTTAGGTGAATGTGACAGTCATCTCAGTATATCTGGCACACAGTGCTTTATAACTGCACTAGATACGATTAACCACAAACTTTCAAGTATAGCTAAAAGCCTCTATAACTGCACTAAACATAATTAACCACGAATCCCCAAGTATAGCTAAAAGCCACAACATTACAAAAACAGGCGCATCATGGTAAAGGACCCCATAATACGTACGATGTTGCTTTCATACTGAAGACACTTCACAGAGACGAACACATCACCAGACTCCTTGACCTATGGTCCCACCCAGTAGATACGACCAGTTTTTCATTTGCTATAAGAGCTTCATAGGAAGGGTTCATTGGGCTGGAAAGTAAAAGTAGTGAGAGAAGTGAAGAGAGATTGAATGTTTAAGGAGGAGCTGAGTGAATGGATCTACAGTTTTGATGTGAGAGATTGAATAATAGTTATGGGAGATTTAAATGCAAAAGTGGGTGATGTGGCAGTTAAGGGGGCTGGTAATAGAGAATTCTTGTTTTAGAAAGAGGGACATATGTAAGTATACATAAATGAGTGGGGTTGATGTTAAGTGGCCATTACCAAATTGTAAGTGGCCATTACTAAATTGTCTTAATTAATATGCTTGCTAATAAGATACTTTTGGATGTTAATCTGCTGAAAAGGGGCAGCTGGGAGGTGAGGTTGAAAGTTTGTTGAGAATTTAGGAAAAGAAAAAAGTTATATAGGTGTTAAGACGGTGGTGAAAGTGAATGAGCTTGGAAGAGAGGCTTGTGTAAGGAAATACCAGTATTCATTGGGTGAAAAATGGCAAAAGTTGAAAGCAAATGAAACATATGGAGTTAGTAAGGAATGGGTGGTATTCAGTGTTTACATGTGTGAAAGAAGTGTGGTTTGTGGGTGGGATGTGGGCATATCTGAAAGGATAATGAGTGGTGGGTGGGATGAGGAAGGTAATTTTTTAGTGAAAGAGAAAGGAGAGCAGCACTAAAGGGAGCAGATTGGGAAAAGGTAGCAGATGGGTGTTTTTGATGTGGAGATGTACAAAGCAAGAAAAGAGAAGAGGTGGTGAATTCCTTGCATATAGTTTATAGTTAAGATTTTCATTTTATGTATGGCTCAAGGTGAGGTGCCTGAGGAGTGACAGAATGCTTTTATAGTGTCATTAAATGAAAGTAAGGGGAACAAAAATGAATGTTCAAATTAAAGAGATAAGAATTTGTTGAGTATATCATTGTATGGGAAAATGGTAATTGAATGGGTGGTAGCATGTTCAGGACTTCATATGTGTCTTAAGAAAAGGTATGGGATGTGTGGCTCAGGTGTTTGCTTTAAACAGTTTGTATGAAAAAATATTTAGAGAAACAGGGATTTGTATGTGGCATAGTTCAATCTGGAGAAAATGTATGATAGGGATAATGGAGATACTTTGTAGTTGTTACAGATGCTATATATGGTGTGGGAGGAAAGCTTCTAAAAGCATTGAGGAGTTTTCATCAAGACAGTAAGGCATGTTTATGAGTAGGAAGATAGAGGATGAGTGGTTCCAGTTGAAGGTGGGTCTGCAGCAGGGATGTTTCTTGTCACCATGGCTGTTTAATCTATTATTGGATGGGAAGGTAAAGGATGTGATGCAAGGGTCTTGGAGAAAGGGGCTGCTTTAGGGATTGGGGTGGGAGGGGAAGCTGAATCACTTGCTGTTTGTAGATGACACAGCTCTTGTAGCAGACTCAAGAGAAACTCCAAAATTTGGTGACAGTTTGGGAGAGTGTGTAGGATGATGATGTTGGGTAAAATGAATAAAAGTTAGATAGTGAAGTGTTGCAGGGGGCCCCTACACAGCAGGATTGGGTGAGTGTCAGTTTAAAGGGGAGAACCTTAAAGAAGTGGAGTGCTTTAGATGTCTGTAAGAGGACATGGCAGCTGTTGGAACAATGGGAGCTGCGGTTAGTCACAGGATGATAGAGGGTGCATTGAGGAATATGTGAAAGGAGAATTAAAGTTTTGAAAAGACATATGGTTATGTTTGAATGTATAATTGGCCCAGTGGTGTTGTATTGATGCAGATATTGGGCCTTGATTATGAAAGAATAGAAGGGAGTGGATTTGATGGATATTTGGGATACAGAAATGTGGAATGTTATAGTATATCGGGGATGATGTATTATGACTATGCTGAACTAGGGCATATTAAATGGTAAAAGGAAACCATGGAATTAGTCTTTAGGGCTTGGCTAAGGATGTTTGGCTCTGATTTCAGTGCATTATACATAAGAGCTAGAGGGTAGATGTCAGTACGTTAGGTCATTATTTTCTGTTCTTCATGCTGTTGTGCTAAAATGGGAAGGAGCTTAATAATGTGAAAAAAGAAATTCCTATATTCCCCTTTTTTATAGTAAACCCCATGAAAAATTGAATTGTCACCTGATTCCCCGTGGGTTTGTTTGTTTACAGCATCTGATGACTGGGTGTCATTTGAATTGGCAGTGACCGTTTTTGGCTATTGAATTGTGTGATTATTTTTCTGTTAATTCTGATTTTTTTGGGTTGTAATAACTTACTTTCTGAATATGATAATTCCCAGTAGTATTTTCACAAGAGTATTTTCTATTTTAGCAAACATAATTGAATCATTAGCAGTCTCACACTGTCTGTAGACTTGTTATGCACTGGCCTATCTTTATTTTTCATGTAGTTACTCGTTGAGTCACTGCACGCACTCATTTTCTGCTTTCAGGAATATCATTGCAACTTTATGATGAGTTGCTTTGTTTCCTGCATGGTGTTCATTATTATTTGATATATTTTTGCAGGCTAATCTTTAGAGGTGCTATTTACAAGTGGTGATATTGTAGGTGACAGAGAGGAGGGGCAGAGACTGGAAAGAATCGAGGGGGATTGAGGAAGATGACTTTTGGGTATCAGGGTCTGAACATTTGGGAGGGTGAGACTTAGATAGGATAGAATGAACTGGTTGGATGTGGTATGTAGGAGGCATCTTGCTGTCATTGGGTGGTAGAACTAGGGAATATGAAGTAGTCTGATTTAACTATGAAATATCCTGTGGGGCTGGGGTTTGAATTGTTGGCTTTAACTTTGTGCAAATGAGACCTGTGTTCTTAATGCTGCCTTTTGCCAAAATAGGAGAGGATATAGGTAGTGAAAACATATAATGAAGAAAGGACACCACGTTTTTCAGTAAAGATAGATTTATATGTATTTGTGACATATTAGTCTCCAAGGTAACTCCCCTAGAGTTGGTGGCCATGGCAGAAAAATCCCCAGCATGCTGTCTTCAGATACTGTGTGCTTCTTCAGCATTTACCATTCCTCTCACATTATTGTACATCCTCTTCCCTTACATTTCCCTCCCATCCTTCCATATTGCTTTCTGTCTTGTCTTTAAATACTAAGTGATTTTTCTGTGTTTTCTACTAATCTTTTTGATAGGTGTTGCATAAGAACGAGCCCATGTCTGACTGAACACACAAAGGCAAAATTCACATAGAGTACCGTGGACAAGTGATACTGAATCTCCTGCTTTCATTGTGTAGCTGTATTTGATGCACAGCATACACCAGAAAGCATCTTTAAAGAGTAACTTCTGTGAATCCCATGGATTAAATAACCATTTGCATGTAGCTGTTAGACTTTCATACGGTAATCTATGAGTGAATGACAAATAGATCAATATTTCCTTCGTTATTTAAAGTGTCAGTGGGACATTATATCATAACTCTTATGTCTTCCTGTTTCTCAATGAACACATTATCGTTAATACAGTAATTCAAGAACAATACATTTTAGAAATTTTGGCTTTACAACTTAGGTACCCACTTAGGTGAGAAAGTGGTTAGATTTAGGGGCCCACAATTATATAAATATGAAGGTTAGGAAAAATTAATTTTTGCAAGTGCTGTAACTCAGGAGTGCTGAATGGTTGGAAGTTCAGATTTGCAATATATATGTATTAAGCAGTGATAAATATCAAGTCATAGACTTTTTGCAAAGTGATAAGCTCATTAGCATTTTATGTTTTGCCTAATATTTGATTCATAGTGAGACCTTATGCATCATATGTGCCTTTTTTTTTTTTACTGTGATACACAGTAGACTTTTAAACATGGAGCTTTTCAAAAAGTTAAAAATTAAGCAAGGAGGGTCTTTAACTTCATATTTTAGATTTCCCCACTAGTTGGCATGACATCTTGTACTTTCTGACATTGTGGGTGTATTCAATTACTGTTTTAAGAGAGAGAGAGAATCTTCTTTAGATACAAGGAATTGCTGTATTTTGTTGGATGTATGGAAAAGCACATATCCTTTAATGTGATTTTGCCTTCTGTACATTGGGTTAAACATCCCCTGTAGACTTGTTTTCTTTTATTTTATGAATTTGCCTCAAATTTTGAATGTCCTCTAATTAGCTTTATCTGTTAGGTGTTCACTGTTAGGAACTTTGTATTATAACTCCAGATATGTATTACTCCTAATGATTATTGAACTGAAATGAGTTATGTTATTTTTCTACTGTTTTTCAGAAAAATGGCGGGTGGCGAAGGTGTGAGTGGTGGTGGTGGTTTGGGTAGTGCTGGTGTGTGTCCAGTATGTGGCTGCAATCAACCAAACCTAACCCAACATTTGTCTCGTCATAGCAAGGAGGAAATTATCCGTGCAGTCACTAATGGTCACCCATTACCTGAATTAGTAAACCGGCGGCCACCTGGACGATCACGTAGGCCCTCCTACCCACTTCCATCTGCTGCTAATGCGGCTTCCATCTCTCCAAGACCAACCACCAGTCATACACCATTGCTGCTCGCTGGTAATCCATCTCATGACCAGACACTGGGGGCTCCCATTGGATCCATACCTCAAGCTTCTTCAACAACTCACCCGACCCCAACACAGCCTGTTAGGTTAGGGTCCCTTGGGCCCCTGATACCTCCTCGAAATGGCATGCCCATTGCAGCAACTCCTTTGCAGCATGGTGCTGCAGGTGGCAATTACCTTCTTATTGGTAACAACATGTTTCCTGCTGGGAGTGTAATACCAAATAATTTACAGCTGGGAAACAATGGGTTAGGTTATCTTATCCCTAGTTCAGGCGGGCTTATGTTGGCTGCTGCCCCATCAGCCAACCAAACTCTTTTTGTTCAGACTCCTACCACTACAGCACAAGCCATGCCTGTTAAGCAGCAACCACCTACTCCTGTTTCTGTTGCTGGCCCAGATACTGTGATGGGGGGAGTTTATAATATTCCTCGGCGACCTTCAAGGACACTCTTACCAGAACCTCCTATCTGTTACATTGAGGAACCAAGTTCTCAGCAGACACAGGAGGAGGTTCTTGTTTCTTCTGTAGAAAACTCATTTAGATTGGACACAAATACAAATCAGAGTATTTCGAATAATGATAGAAATTATTTTAAGCCTAGAAGTGAAACCTCATCAGGTCCCCAGAAAGCAACCATAAATATAGGGAAAAATATAAGCATTTCACTGCCCAAAGACTTGGTATGGCAGAAAGACCGGCTAAAAGAGATAATAAACCAGGAACTGGTAAGAGCATTATTGATGAATGATAGTCAAGAACAAAATGAAAATACCGAAAATCAACCATCAACTAGCACTGGAAAAAGGAAGTCATACTTAGTCCCTGCCAAAAGTGAGCCAATATGCTGTGAAGTGAAGAATGATTCTAGTGCCTCTTCATCAAATGATGTAAGGCAGGATGCATCGGAAACTTGTATAGAAGAAAATCCTCTAAGGATAGATTCAGATTTAGGTGAAAATGATAACGCATATGATCTTGAAGATGAACAACAGCAGTATGGTGAAAGTAAACAAGAAGTTGATCCCTTGGCAACCCTGGTTGCACCCATGTCAACCAGATGCAGAAATAACTCTGAATTTCAAGATTCATCAAACATTCACATTGATCCAAATGTTCCTTCACCTGCCCACAATATAACCATTGAAAATGGACTGGAAAATTTTAGCCATCATGAAACAATCACTCCTTATAGCATACTGGTTGATGAACCAATGGAAACTATATTTGATGATAGGGGCCATGGTAGTCGTACTTCTGCTAGTGGTGGTGCCACTTATGGTAATAATTCTGGTGTAAATGTCCGAAATGAAAAGGCACCTTATGACAGAGATAGCAGTAAGATTACTTTTGAAGTTTCAGCTGGCTGTGGTGACATGAATGATAATGTTAAATTAAAGAGAGGTCCAGGGAGAAAGAGTGAAAATAATGACTCCAATATTGATGTCTGTAGTTCATCAAGAATAACTGGTGACTTGAATCCTGTTGGTCAAACACCCAGTAGTGTAAACCAAAATAGGCAAACAAGCAGAGGTGAAGATCAGGATGAAAATGTGTTATGTTGTGAAGATGACCCGCCCTTAAGTTTTTTAACGTCAGATCGCACGCTAAATACTCTCTTTGGTGATCCAACTCTACAGATGGTGTATGTAGAAGAACAGGTTCTTGGAGCAGTAGAAGAGGTCTTTGCCGGTGAAAATTCTTCAGATCTTCCTAGTACAAGCTCATCTGGTATTAATAAACCCTCTAATCAAAAATCACTCCCAAGAAAGGTAAACAATTCATACGTGAATGTGTATGAGGAACAGCAGTGCATACCATCAGGAGTTGAAGAGAGTCTAAAAGAGAAAAAACAAGATGTTAAATGTAAGATTGAGCCTCATGGTAGTACTTCACAACCAACTTCTTCTACTACAAACAGAGCAGCTTCTTATCAGATAAATCATATGTCTCAAAACCAGTCACTGCTAAGGTCTACTGGCCACATGGGAGGAAAAGTGGAAGCTGCAACACAAGAACAAGAGGAAGAGTTAGTTGATGACCCAAGTTTAGTTGAGGACTTTGGAAATGAGAGTATTTTCCAAGATGACCAGATGTTTGAACGGGAGTTAAGCAGTCAGCAAACAGAAGAAGTGATGTCTCTTAAAGCATCAGAAACTTTGGCTGACAGTGACAGTGAGCGGGCCACACCCCACGAAGAACTGCAGGATGTAAGTATAGATATCTTCTCTTTGTAGATTTTTATTGACTTGAAGTTCTTGATCCTATGGTTATTTGGAAATATTACAGGGTTTCAACAGAATTATGATTTTCTCTACATTCCAGTACATTTCAGTCATACACTGGTTTGTTGCTGATCATATAGGCTGCAGTTTTTTGATAGTGTGTACAAAAGAGGAAGACAACAGTCAGGCAGTTTCCTGAATGATTATTCTTAGTTCAAAATAGTTTGGACAGGAGTGACCCATGCTATGCAGATTTGCCATCAGACTCCAAGTATCACAGCCATCATTCAGAAGGATAAAACATCAGTCATATTTAATTCAGATTCCTAAAAGTTATGCTGGTTTTCAGTCATATGGTATCTAGGTTACTTTTTTCAATGGTATTTCATTGCTATTAGGCATCCAGGCTCAAGAATTTTGCGCTGAATTGACCAAGTTAAAATGAACTTACAAACTGAGGTTATTGATAGCTGGGGATAAGAGAGAAAGAATACTACCTACATATCTCCTTTTTGTTGTAGAAGGTGTCTAAGGGCAGGGGCTGGAAATCATTTGCTCTTCTAGAAAAAGGAATGGGAAGGAGCCAAGAGAACATTTTTATTTTAAGGCTCTACCATCTGTTCCTGGATCTATCTCAGAGACAGGAAACAGTGAAAATGTATAAAAGAAAGGATTAGGGGATAAAATGAAATTACAGATAACCCTCAGAGAAAGTAAGATGATTGCTTTGGGTTCCTTCAGAGCTGCTTTTAGTTGTGAAAATTAATGAAATTTTAATGTATTTGGTTAATTATTTCCTACCTCGGTTATTAATTCCTGCCCCAGGAGTCCTTTCTGTCTTCTGAAAAAGTCCTAGTGTTATATAGGACCCTTTTTCCTGATGCTTTTGCAGCTCCAGCATAGTGCTACACTCAAAAGCAAGGACAGAAGTTCTTTGACGAGACTGTAATCTCTTGTCAACTGATGATGATACAGCCTTGCAAAAGGTGACTTACCACTTGTAATGTTACATCTAACAGGCAAAATCCAGGAACATTTATATGACTTAAACGGACTGGAAAAGAGGTAAATAGGAGTTGGGGTGAGCCAGTATCAGCAAACTTTAAGGAAAATTAGAAAATGTTTTGGAAGGAGGTTAATGGTGTGAGAAAATCAAGAGAACATATGTGACCATTGGTGAAGAGGGCAAATGGGGAAGAGGTAACAGACCAAGATGAGGTGAAGAGAGAGTTGGTGTGACTACTTGGAAGGATTGTTGAATGTGTTTGACAATTGTATGGTAGATGTTGGGCATTTAGATCAGTGAGGTATACTGAGTCATAGCAAGTGGTATGATGAAAAGATAAGAGGTAGTGAAAACCTTGCCACAATTCATATAGATACTTGGCAAGGCAACTGGATTGGATGCTATTGCAGTTAAAATTTTTAAGAAAGTGGGTAACCCTGTGGTTGATTGGTTAGTTAGGATTTTCAGTGTGTATATGGATCTAGGTGAGGTGCCCTAGGAATGGCAGAATGCATTTATGGTGCTGTTGTATAAAGACAAAGGGGACAAAGGTGAGTGTTCAAATTGCATAGGTATAAGTTTGTTCATGGTACTTGTTAAGTTGTATGGGAGAGAGGTGATTGGGAGGGTGGCAGTTTGTATAGAGCATCATGTTGGAAAGGAAAAATGTGGTTTTAGGAATGGTAAAGGATGTCTACATTAAGTGTGTGCTCTGAAGAATGAGTGTGAGAAAGAGTAACTAAAACAAGGGTTTGTATAAGGCACTTAAGATCTGGAGAAAACATATGAAAGTTGATAGAGATGGTGTATGGAAAATAATACACGCATATAATGTGTGAAGAAAGCTATGAGAAGCTTAGGAGTTTTAACCAAAATTCACTGGACATCTCTCCTACTTTAGACACAGATAACTCAGAAATGGTTAATGCTGTAATGGAGAGTAATCCAGTAGGTTCCATGGGTTGTGACACAGTTATAGAGTAGAATTAGAAATATCATGGATACTAACTGAAGTATGGAAATAGAGGAAAACTGATGTTGAAAGTGGAGGCCTTGAATCTCCGTTAGTGCAAGGAGGGAGAGAGACACAGAATCAGTTGTGGAGGGGGAGGGAGAGGGAAGAGGAACTGGCAAAAGAGAGAGTGAGGAGAGGCAGACGCGCAACAACAGACCAGGACCAGGAATACTATAATAATAAATGCCACAGGCCAGCCTTGCCCCAAGCATAGTAAAGATGAAAGGATCTGTATAGAAGGAGGTGTTCAGCAGTGAAGAACAGTATCGTGAGTGTAGTTCAGTGAAGGTAAAAGGCATTGAGAAGATGCGGGCGTAGCGACGAACAGTTCCCAGGACCTACAGACCCGAG
>JAUUDY010295413.1:507-11941 GCA_032361765.1 Panulirus inflatus
CTTGAGTTTGACATATGAAGATGTCTGATGAAGGAATTTGAAATCTCAACGGTAAATATGAGTTAATCATTATTATTGGTGCTCTTTTTCCTTGTGTAATAGTCTCATCAGTTCTTTTGGTCGCATGACTGTTTAGATATTTGCATACATCTGGTAATAGAGTTGTATTTTTGATATACCAAGCTTAATCTGATTCTGGTGACCCTTTCCGTGACGTGACCTTGAAGGACGTTTTAAAAGTTTTTCCTCTACTCGTCATGCAAGTAACTTTTTTCTAGGAAATCAAGAACGCAGATCATGTACGTATAAAGATATTCAAACTCAGCTGGTATATATTTATGATACTAACTCTTTGTGTTCTCATACTATACAATGATGTAAGAAGAATGATAAGAAAGAACGACCTCGTAGAAATATTACTGGAACTCAGTTGACAATTAGTAATTATACCTTGTCGTCTGCAGTCTGCTCATGCAGTGCGCCGATTGCGTACAGCCAAGAACTCGACTCGGTGCTATTGTGTGTAACACGTCAATATCCCGTCACCTCTTGGTTTCAGCAGACATGGCCAACGTTACAGTTGATACGGGTAACCTTACACTTGATTCGAAAGTGGAAGAGTGGCTTAAGTGGGATAAGGTAAGCATACTGACATTAAAATGTAGTTAACTGATTTTATCTTGTTTCGAGGCAGCAAGCATTAAGCAGGAGGTATCACTTGAAGGCTCAGGTACTTGATGAAGAAATGTCTTGAAAAGATACATGGTGAACTTGCACAAAGTTTAGGGAGCGTTATTGATGCTTGACGGAAAACAGTTTGAGCGTTGTCACAGTTGATATAACCCGTTCATCTACCTTCAGTTGATAAACCTTGGTTTTTATACCGGCTTTTGGATCTTGAAGGAAGTGATCAAGATAAATGGAATCATTACAACATAAGAACGTTGGTATATGTTCACCCAGACTATCAATTATAGATGTTAGAACTGCATTGTTCAATGTTCATGCAGCCAACATGGAAACAATGGTGGAACAAACTTGGAAGATATAACCCCATTAACAATTACGTCATCACCATGGCAACCGCAGACGCTGATAGGACACCAACATGCAAGTGGCTATCGAAGCAAATTGGACATTTACAAAGTTTTGCCATCATTGTAATCCATGATTAAGTATTCGGATAATATTGATGATATTTATTTACATTTTTTTTTATATTCGCCATATTCCATGTTAGCATGGTACCACAAGGAACAGACAAGAAATGGCCTCATTAATATCCACACTATTTTGTCCGTGTGTATGGCACCGGAACCACAGACCCCTTAACCAGGCATCACAGACCTCTCCTTGGTTACCCTTGACCCCTTTATATTCCCTGGTTCAGCCCATTAACAGCACGCCGTCCGTCAGTATGACAGAATGATTTGATTCTAAGGAACAAAGTAAGTTAATGGTGGCAGAATACAGTTTCTGTACTACATAGTTTGGTAGTGGTTACTTACCCTTTTACGTACTCTTGTATACAGTAATTTAGTCGTCTCATAGCCTTCTACACGCTGGAACTGTCTGGAATTTTAACATGATTTGCATTACACCCATCGAACATAGAATGGATTTGATATTGTTGTTAGCCAGATTAATCCATCTGAACAGCTTTGCGTAACGTATATAGTGTAAATGATTCAGTGACCGGATCAATCCAGCGTAACAGCCTAGCTAAGATCCGTAGTTTTGCGGTAAAATTAAAAATCACAAATTATTCTGTCGTCAGAGAGCATTTGTGGAATTAATTTTAAACCGGCATTCAGGATGTTTTATGAGTTTCATGGATTAATATCTAAAAACAGCTTCGTAGGGCGTGTCGTGATAGAAAAATGTGTGTCTTACGTTATTTCATTAATTTTATTTGTGTAGCAACGTTTATATATTCCACAGTGTCAGTATTTGGTATGTTACTAATGGTATTAATTACGGTAAAGTTTGTTTTTTACTCAACCCTCCCTTTTATTAATTATTCTTCCATATTCTATTAGCTTTCGTGCAATCGTCCGTGATGGCGGTTGCGATATCCTTAAGAAATTGCTTTTGCTATGGTTTTTGATAGAAGACTTGAATGGTTCAAGACTATGTTGAATGATGCTATCAGATTGCTGATTGCTATTGACCTCAGAATGTGTGGTATTTACGAATTGTACCTTGTAAGACAAGGTATTTTGCAGCCTGAACTGAGGGTGGGAATCAAATATTACATTGTTAGTGACGTCACACGTACACCATCACCCATGAACACAAACACTGACAAAATCCGGAAAAAGATGGGTATCTACAAAACGCTTGCGTGTCAGGAAGTGCTGTTGTAACACTGTCCCTGTTTAGAACGGAGAGTCGGGATCAACAAATTGGTAACCACCTTCCAGCCAAACTGCCTTCTCATTGTCCTGAGCCTTTAATGTCTCTTAAGAAAGATTTTTTTTACTATAAATAATTCGAGTTGAATATCTGCATAAAGCTTCCTTCAACATTGTTGGTGTATGCCTATTTGGAAACGACGCAGATTGTGAGAGATATATTATCTCATTTTGTATGGCAGGACTGATGAATGAGGTAAAAGTTTTTAACTAAAGATTAGGTTGACTGTTTATGCTTGCCTCTGACAATTCATTGTTAATTTATTTTAATCGCAAGTGTAAAGAAAATGCATTCTAGCCGATCCATCTAACGATTATAATTATTGATCACGCGAGGGGTACCCCAAAATAACCGTGATGTCCTTTAGTTGATATGATTTTAGACAAGATATTGAAGTTCGCTGGCAGAATCACAATCATCCTCCAACACTGTGTGTTGTTCGTGAATGTTATAAAATCGGAGAGGTCTGATATGATTCCATGCCACACATGGTATGTGTAAGTTTTATATACAAAATGATATTTGCGTAATATTCTGTCATACATTATGGGATTTAATAAGTGGCCGTTCCTAGTTTTGTTGTGCACCCATGCGATGGGTTGGGAGTTCTGGTAGCTACTTTTTGTAGGAAAAGTCGGTCGTTCTACACGCTTTTTGTTTGACTGTGGTCTTGTATGGTTTAGTTAATACAAGGATACACTTTAAAATCCCTTGTTAAGTATAGTCCGGTAGCTAGGTAGTAATGGGACAAAGAAAACTTCGTAAATCCTTACATTGAAGGTTCATCTTGGTGGTACTTTTTCATTGTCGATACCCTAATGTATGCAAATGCATCTACTTGCATCTAAATGTACGAGACGTAGACTTAACGTATGTTTGAGAACATAAAATCGCGGATAGAAGAAAATAGCCAGTTACCTCATTCCTTGTGCGAAAAAAAATGAAAAGTTCGTTCAACTCTTCATGAGTTGTATGCAAATAGTATGTTATGTAACAGAGCTCAGAATAATGATCACTTGTGAGAATTGGTAGAGCTGGAGGCGTCTGGCAGGTTGGCCGAGAGGTCAGTTCGAGACAACATAGCGCTTGTATTTTGTGGTACCAAAACATATTTACTCGTGTGACATCATTGCAGTAGGTCGTTATATTTCATTGCCATTGTATTATTCAACGGATTACTCAATTGCTGGTACTTAGGGATGGTGTCACAAGCTTGTCGAATCAGTTTTTATGGCGTGTATACTCAGGAATTGCAAGTTAGGCGCTTGGCTGTGTCAGCGCTCTAAACTGCGCCACTCTGAGCCACTGCATGTGTGTGCATATAATTGGATTGAACGGTTACCAACAATCAAAATCCGTATCATATGTCAAACGCTCTTCCAAACTTCTGTTGAAAGGTTATGTAGAGCAGGAAATCACCTGTTGTCAATGGCTGGTAGGTTTAGGGGAGCGTAGGTTTGTGATGAGGGTTAGTGTAGGAATGTTACCTCTGGGCTGGTGTAGGTAAGTGTGAGGGTTTTCTGGCGACCAAACTAATTTTTTACAACTCACCCTCGTGGAATTACAGTGGGTCTATGATTAAAGTAAGGCTTGGGTTAGTTGGTTGGTTGGCCTAGCACTTTTTATAGAAAACAAAAATCTATTTTCACATTGTTTATTATGCCAGGAAAGTATGTGGCAACATTGAGATAATGAATGATAGAGGAGGAGCTGTCTGAAAGGGAGAGAGAGATAATGCACATCAGGAACCTCTTACAACGCACAGGCATAAAAAGCAGGATCCACAGCTAAAGTCAGAAGGTCCCGTTTCCTGCGACCCAGCCAGTCATGGGACAGTGCCTGTTGATGTTGAACACCGCCACCTTCGTGGTAATGGATATAGTCTCAGCTCAGAGACGTCCTTGAACAGGACGTTATGGCCCTTGGGCATGCTGTTCATGCCTTCGTCATGCTTATATACTCAGTTGTACCTTCATGCTCCAGTGTTTAATGTGATGTCTACTGGGACATGTGACTTAACAAGTACAAACAATCTCGAATTGAGATGCAAATTATAACCATGGTGTTGACTTAGTTGGATAGCATCTAATTTAAAGCAGCCATCTAATCATGACTCGCTATTCACCATTGAGATTTAAAACCTTCCCTCAGCTATGTGCGGCCATTCATGGACCGAAACGAACCCTGCAGTCCGGTGCAGCACGCGTAACGCTAGCCCCATTCATTGCTCGGGACAACCTGTCTAGTACGTTGTCCCAGTACTCTACTGGCGAGGATGTTTACCCCGCCTCACTCGTGTGACAACCTTCCACCACTTCCTTTGCATAACGCGCTTTTGAGTATCATGACTGGTGTAACCTGGTGTAACCTCTATATCGGCTTTCTTCGCCGTAGGTCATGACTTTTTTTTAACATATACGCCCCATCCCCCACCATACCCACGACATTCCTCCCCCCTCATACGCGACGCATTATCTCCCATCACCTCCACCATATCACGATTCATATCGCAAGCCACGCTTCAGGTGTTAAGGCTGTCTCATTAAGGGAGTTAACATTATACCACTGATATCACCCTGACATGTGAAAATACTACGGATGACATCACAGTCTACAATGGATACAGCGCCACACAGGACTTCACACCGTATCAGGGTTGTAGTGCCGTCGCAGCGGATGACATTACACTCTATCTGTAGTGCCAGCACCATGCGTGACATCACAGCTTATCACATTCCAACACTACGCATGTCACCCTTTCAGTGTTGCCAACACTAAGGATTTTATCTCATCGTACCAGGGATACTAACACTACGCATATTACCCTGTTAGAGGTGCCGACTCCACATGGTCAGTACTGTCAACACGCATGACATCGAACTCTTCTCTCATGGGCACCAACACCACGCACGCATGATTTTACACTATCAGTAGTGCCAACACCACGGATGAAATTACACTATCAGGGCTGCTAACGCCACGCATGACATAACCTCCTGTTGGGGTGAGAATGCTACAAAACATTGCTCTGTATCAGTGTTGCCAGCACAGTGCATGACATTACTGTCAATGGTGCCAACACCACGCATGACATCACTCTATCAGGGATGCCAACACCACAGATGGTCACACACACCTCATCAGGAGTGCCAACGCCGTGGATGATATCGCGCCCTGTCAGTTAGACCAACACCACGGATGAAACCACACGATGTCATTCGTGGTGTCAACACTACGAATGACATCACACCATGTCAGGGCTGCCATCAGCACGGATGACATCATACCCTATCTATGGTGCCACTGCCACGGATGACCAACATCTTGTAGGGTGCCAACCTTAGGAATGACATGTCCTATAGTGGTGCCAACACCACAGGTAACATCACACCTTATCAGATGTGAAGACAGTAGAAATGACATCACACGCTGTTGTGTATGCCTCCACCACAGGGTTGCTAACGCCACTGATGACGTCACATCTTGCCAGTGGTGCCGTCAGTACGAATTGACTTCATATCAGGGTGTAAACACCGGGGATAACCACGCCCTGTAGTAGTACCAATGCCACGAGTGACATCTCAATCAGGGATACCAACATTATGGATGACATCACTCCGTAACAAGGATGTCAACACGGATGTCCTCACCCTATCAGGGGCGGCATCACCACGAATGACATCACGGATGACATCACATCCTTGCAGTAGTGGCACATCACTGATTACATCCTCATGATTCGGGTATGTATCAACCTCTCCGGCCCCTATTATATTCTGGTAGTTTGATGGTTTATCGACAAAAATGATAGTACAATAACTTAACAGTTAAACATTTTTCCTTAATTTTTGTCCAATAAATAATATTTACACTATAGCACCATTATATTTTGAGTTTCGTTACTGAGATACACAGTATCTAAGGGAGTTTTTGGTCTTAACAAATAACTCTGCCAACAGATCAGGAGTTTTGAACTGCTGAAATGAAAAGTAGCCATCCATTTTGATTTATGTATATTTTTACCAAGATCAATGACATTTTAGTTTTCATTGACATCAGTTGCTTCAGCTTGTCATATGGTGTACTGTCAGTTCCCAGTCTAAAGTTTGGAGAAAGTTTCCTTTTATGTTTTTGAGTTGACCGATACATTTGGTGGTTGTCCTAGAGTAACAGTCTTCTTGGTTTCTCTTTTCAAACCAAGGAGCTATAATCAGCCTCAGAATCTCTATATATATGCATGGCACATAGGATGCAGAAACCTTTAAGCAAAATGCATAACCAGCGTGGAATGTTGTTAAAGTCACCGTGATCGGCAGCCAAAACTTTGTTGACGTTCTAAACCTTTTGATGTGGTGTATCGCTCCAGACTTGTTACTTGAACCCTCGGGGTCTGGCATGGTGGCACCACGCGCAGAATCCTTTTTGTATTTACTGGCCTAGGATTGCATTCATACAGGACCTTACGGGGAGCGAGTTGGGGGGATCACGTGACCAGCTTATACCGCTGGTGTGGAGTTGCCGGCTGTATCAGGATGGTCTTACAGCATCTCACACCCGATGCCGCTCACATCTCATCTGTATAACACTGATACTACAACCTAAGGGCAGTATTGATTGAAATATTAGGTTAAAGGGTAACAACTTGGGCCATTGTGTGTGTGTGTGTGTGTGTGTGTGTGGCCGCTCCTGCAGTATCGTATGTTGCGGACCAGATCAGCTGTACAATTACTACTTGCATACTGACTACCCACATTACGTTGTACCACGACCACCTACACTGATCCACCATGGTACCTGGTACCATTACCACCATACTGACCCACCACAGTACACGATACCACTGCTGATGTAGACACACCTGGTATGTTAGGGTGTGTATGTTGTGTGTGTCTGCATGCATACATATAAGCAAAGACGTGGTACATATATACAATTGTAAACCTCTCTTCCCTTACCATACAAATGTAATTAGTAATCATACTATGATACATAATACCACTACCCCTGTATACTGACATACCACGGTAGACTACCACAAACACTTGTAAAGAGACACCGCGCACACCTGTATATTGGCCCATTATGGTTTGCTGTACCACTACTCCCAGTAGACTAACCCACCACAGAACAAGACACACTCTTGGTGTATTGAATATGAAAGGTGTAGGATGCTGGTAAGAGGAGGCAAGGTTGTCATCTATAGTTTGTATTGTAGTGTTGTCAGAATGGGAACTACGATATGTTTGGCATTCACAGGCTCCTGCCCATGGTTTGTCATACCCAAGGATCGTGCTGTCGGGTACATCTAAGGAGTTAATATTGAAGTAAGAAAATGCTTGCAAAAAATTCAACAAATGAGCATAACACCACTGGTGTACTCCGAGAATGTGGCACCAGCAAATCATATAGTATCACCATTATTCGTGATTCCTAATGGTGATTCCTAATGATGATATACATGGTACTTTACGGTGGTGATAATGCCTTGTATGTACTTTCGGCGGTGGTAACAGGTTTTGGTAACGCCGGCGTGTTGAAGTGGTAACGTAGTGTGGTAAAGTCAGGCATGGTTTGGTGATTGTAACAAATGATACTGTTCAGCGGTGGTGTGAATGTGGCCACCAACGAGCGACACAGTTGCAGCGGAAGTGTGGTTGTGGTATTGCATGGTGCTCTCGTGGTTGACAGGCAGGTGGGTAGCACTCACCACATGGGATGGAGGTCACATGACAGTGAGAAGGCGAACCCAAGATATATCATGCACAAGATAGGACGAACACGGCTTTGGTAGCACACCTCTTGTTACTCTCACCTCAGACGTGATGGTGGCTTGGTGTTTGTTGATTTTATGCAAAAGCTTAACATCCTGAGCACGTACATTTGTGCACGTTGCTGTGAGGATTTAAAAGTCCGATCAAAATCCAGATCGTAATATCCAAGGTTCACTATTGTGTTCAATTTGTGGTGAAAACCATGGGCGGGAACTTTTATGTTTGGAGAAGCATTGTCTGGCACTGGGATTTAGGTTTAACTGGAATTACAAGAGGCCAGATGTGTCCTTCTGTGCACTACATAGGATTATGCTTTTGGTTGGATAGGAGTCTGAAGTTGGGAGTGTTGGAAGGTAAGGTGAACATTGGAGTGCTGGCTTGTTAGTCGAACCTGGTGGTGCAAGCTGTTTAGAACCTGGGAGTGCTTCTTGGTTGGCAGAACCTAAGAATTCTAGCTGGTTAGTAGAACCTGGTAGTTCTGGCTGTTTAGAACATGGATGTCAGAACGTGGAAGTGCTGGCAGGTTAGAAAAAACAGGAAATCATGGCTGGTTAGGAGGATCTGGTAGTGCTGGGTGGTTAAGAGAATCTGGCAGAGCTAGGTTGAGACTTACTAGGGAGTGTATGCTGGGTAGTCCAATATGGTAGAGCAGGCCAGTTGGAAGAATCTGGGAATGCAGATTAAGAGAACCTGGGAGTTCTGACTGGTTAGAAGTAAAGAGTGTTGGCTGTTTAGTAGAACCTTGGAGATTAGGCTAGTCGAGAAAACCTGTGAATGCTGGTTGGTTTGAAGAACCTGGGAGTGCTCGTTAGTTAAGAGAACCTGAGAGTGCTAAGGAAACCAAACTGATATTGCATATTCTAATCGGTTTAAGCATATCTTGAAAAATTTTCATAAACATCTCTCTGTTCTTGAACTTAACCCTTTCACTCCTAAGCTTTGTCTAATTTTGCATTTCCTCCAAACGAAGATTTAAAAAAGAATGAGAATTTAAAAAAAAGTAATGCCGTTACAGATTATTTTGATATGACCAAATATAGAACAACTGTATGGCATCAACTAGAAGGTTTTTCAGACCTTGATCCGAACAAACAAAAACTTGAAATTTCATTGTCATCGGGCTTGCCGACTGCCAAGATGTAAAGGCAAGCCTTTTGCTGTTTCATCACATGTAAATGATCATTGGATAAAACCAGGAACCAACTTATGTTTTTCACAGTACAGTACTTTGATTCCTTCATAAACAATTCTTGTAGTGTCATTTGCTTCATGTGATTAGTTCTTTACTACAATGCTAGATCGTTAACATTCAAAACACTCCATAACCACGTACACACCAATCCTCAAGCAGAAACAAAAGCTTACCCCTGCTGCTTGTTCAGTAACCTATACTTACAGATTTTTCTGTTCCCAACAAACCTCATCAACAGATCATTTGCACACTGTAATGACTTGAATGAGTTACACTTTCTCATTTGTATTCAGACTCTGTATTTCATCAGCATTATCAACACCAATTTGACCTTATACAGACCTCTCAATTCCATGAAGCAACTTCCCCTCTGAAGAAATTGAATACTTACTCCTCAGTTGTCCCTCATTCCCCGACAGAAACTTCATTAACTGGTGCTGTCTGATGGACAAGGCCAGCTTCATGAGTGATGTGGGAATCCCACAGAAGGGGAACTTTGGTTAGGAAAGGAAGAAAGTGAGTTAGTTAAGTTGAGAAAGTAATGGACTGTATCCTGGGCAGTGCTTGGACCAGAGTGGCAAATTTTGTAAGGATAAGCAGCATTTCAGGAGCTAGTGAAGTTTGAAATGCTGGACTAGATTTGCTGAAGAGTAGTTAGGTAAGTTAACAGTATCCTGCTATAGATACTCATAAGCAGGTTTTACTGAACAAATGAGGTTGTTGGTAAAATGTTTAATACTTTTTTCCCTGTCATTGATTTCTAACAGTGCCTGAAAGTCGTTCTTAACCTGTCTCTTTCATTTTTCTCTTAGAATGAAAAAACTCTTGAAGAAATCGTGAAGCTTTTGACATGTAAGGATGTGGCAGTGCTTGAAAAGCTGCTACTGAAACGCCTTGTCTTTGGCACTGCTGGACTTAGGGGCTGCATGGGCCCTGGCTATGCACAAATGAATGACCTTGTTATTATACAGACATCACAGGTAAGTAATATCTGAAGGTGTGATAAAAGTTTAGTATACTGTACATGAAATTCTCATAGTCTGCAGATGAACACCATCTGGATGTAGAGCTAGAATTAATGGGTAGCATATAATTTAGTTTGAAGTTCATTTCTAAAGTTGAAAAGTATTCTTTATGATTATCCCCCTGAAAACTTGATTTTTTCCATTTGATACTAAATATTTTCTCAAGCAAATTATATTTCATATTCATGTATCTCTGTTTTTCACATTTGTTTACTACTGAAACTGATTTATATTTTTAGTATTCTGAGTGTTGTGTTATGTCTTATTCTTTGATTTAACTAAACCCTGAGGTGCAGCTCTGAAAAAACGTTTATGCTGGTGTTTAGATATGGTAGGCCTTTGTAGCTGATATTATGTATATGCCAGTAAACTGTTATTTGTTCATTACTCACTGGTATTTATGTTTATCAAGATTACATGAAGGAAAATTATAGAAAGAACATTATAAAGGATAAAATGAACACTGAGAGAAAAAGGAAACAGAGACATTGAATAGCTGAAATTTATTGGGGTTCCATGAGCCTCCTAACGGTGCTAATTGTGGTGACATCGAGTAATTTAGAATGCCACAAAATTACATGTATTAGGTTTTTGCACTGGATTTTACAATAGTTAATGGGCATTATGGTGAACTGCCATGAAAGATTGCAGAAAAAATCAATATGTTTGGAAGAAACAATGTAAAGAGGGTAGGGTTTGCTGGATTTGGGCATTGGAAAGTAAGGATAGTAATTGAAATGACATATTTTCTCATAGTAACTTGAATTTCATAAACTGATCTCTGAAGTTATTGATAAATAGATTGTGCAAGAATAGCAAAAGTATAACAAAACTGAAGCAGTAGAAAATCATGCTGGGTCTGTTGGGCCCAAGGCTGCATTCAAGGGTTCATTATGGCCTTATCTTACTTCAGGGTATTATTCTTAGTGTGTACTGTACTTGTATGTATTGTTGAAACTGTGGTTGTTATGTTCTAGTTTCACTTTGTACCCATAGATTTTTTTTTTTTTTTTTTTTTTTTTTTTCCGCTG
>JAUUDY010295632.1:2702-20914 GCA_032361765.1 Panulirus inflatus
CTTACATTGCTCATCTACCCCACCTTAAGATGGTTGTGCAAGTCTGCCAGGTGAGCTAATATTGGATGTTACAAGTATGAATGACTGGTAATTTAGAATATCTCATGAATTTGCTCATGTTTTGTGCATTTATTTACTGATATGTATATATAGAAGGCAACTAAAAGGGGAGGGAGCAGGTGGGCTAGAAATCCTCCCCTCCCATTTATGATTTTCCAAAAGAAGGAATGGAGGGGTGGGCCAAGTGAGGATATACCTTCTAAGGCTCACTCTTCTGTTCTTAACGCTACCTCGATTATGCGGGATAAGGCAAATATGTATGAAAAAAAAATGTATGTATATAAACTTTGAGGTGCTGTTGATAAAATTTATACCTTACATCTAGATGCATTTATTCCTGTATGTAAATTAAAGGCTAATATTCTATTTTTTTGTGTGCTGGTGCGATATCTTTTACTAAGAATAACTCTTTAGATGTTACTTACTTTGTTTATATTTGCTGGAGTAGAGATAGATTGATGTTGAGAAAACTGATGTAGGATAGGGATATTTC
Organism: Panulirus inflatus; assembly: GCA_032361765.1. NCBI lineage: Eukaryota > Metazoa > Arthropoda > Malacostraca > Decapoda > Palinuridae > Panulirus > Panulirus inflatus. The sequence continues at coordinate 3,256 of JAUUDY010295632.1, forward strand.
AGGTGAATGTGCTAAAAGAATGATTGGAGATTGAATGCAAGGAATTCATTTTGTGACTTGAGTCAGTATGAATGGAGATGTTAGTTTTGCAAGACCAGTTAACCTGGTGTGTGAAGTGAAAAAAATGGAGTACTTGCATAGGTGTGAATTCCTTGTTTAGTCCTTAGCAAAGGTTCAGGAGGTAGGTAGGTAGTAAGAGGTAGGTTGGTAGGCAGCCACCGACCAGGGAGATATATTACTGATATACCCCGCATAGATATCGGGAGGGTTTTGATGGTTGCGTAGTGAGCTGATGCTTCAGTTGTTGTCAAGTGAAACTCCTCTGACCCAGGTAACTGTCATTTGTTTCTAACTCGCCCACATGTGGACTGATGGCATTCTGTCCACAAACATACAGTCTCTCCTTGTCACACAGAACACTTGAAAACACTTAACTCGCACAGCTTATTCTTGGTACCTCTAGATTTCCCTGCAGTGAGTGCTATGTGCTAACCCTGCCTTTGGCAGAATGGTAGGAGCAATAGATAGAAGTAGTAGGTAGGAACTTTGGCCAGGAACATATGATAAGAGTAGTAGGTAGGAACATTAGGTGGAGAATTAGGTAGAAATTGTTGGTTGGAACATTAGGTAGACTCATGTGGTAGAAGTAGTCAGTATGAACATTCAGTAGAAGCCTCTGAAAACACTGCACTAGAGTTACCCTCTACCCGTGGCCTGTTAAGGTTGAGGCACTAAATGCTAAGAAGTGGCACTGAACTTCAACGGTTATGGACAGACTTTTGCTGTGGCCATCCTCTTGAGGGAGTTCCCAAAGGTAATAGGCATCATAGATGTAGACAGATTGAGAAAGTGTGCAAGTTGTATTGTAGAGGCTTTACGTATTTTACACCATCAAATTGGGAATGGAGTGATGATAATGCAGTAGGTATGTAGGGATTATTTGATTTTCTTATTCAACATGGCTTTGATTGGTGCATGCTCTTATTTCAAGAAGAGAAGAAAATATACCTTCATATATGTTCTTTTACGTCTCTAGAGCCATTATTTGCCAATCTTTTTATTGGTTCCCCTCGACAGTCCCTGATTCTGGGAGAGCGCTTAGGTGACTTAGAGGGTCATAGTGTTGCTGCTTGGACATATTCACCACCTCCTCACTTTTGCTCTATGGTAGTAAAAATCATTGCCATGCAGATCCTAGCTCTTGGGGTAAGTTACTGCTTGATATTATTTACTATGTGATCTGTTGTTTATAGTTTTTCTGTGAAGTCAGATATGATATACTGTATAGTCTTTCCTTATCACTTTCATTTATGTATTGTTCATAATATTTTGTTTTTCATTATGTGTAGACAGTTGTTTGTAATTATTCTTATATTTGGTCCTTCATAATACTTGGATTCTTTTTCAGATGTTCAGCGATGTAACTGGGGTGAGCTTAAGAATGAACTAATGAGGATTTTTATAGTTCTTATTTTTACTTATGAATATTTGCATTTTCCCCTCAGAGTTCGCTGGTAGACCCTCTGAAGCAGATCCCCTTGGGTACCCACAGCACTTGTCCTCAGCCTAAAAATGGAAAGTAGAAGATTGAATGATTAAATAACCATTAAACAGACTCTGTTATGTTGATATTGGATCACTGAGTCTGGAATATATCAGTAAGCATTCAGTAATTTAGTAATTTCTGGACACTTTAGGTGAATTAGCAAACTGGCTGGAGAAGCTGAATCAAGAACCATGTGTATTAACAGATACATAAACACAAAGAATTATGAACTTGGCAGTTTGCAAAGTTACTGTTTTAATCATGTGAAAATACAGTAGACTTTAAGAAAACTTCTTCATAAATTTGATACTGAATTGAACAGTGTTGACTTTTTCTGCAGTACTTGCCTATGAAATTTATCTTCTGCTTTCCATTTTATGAGACAGCCCTCATAGCAAAAGCAATACCCTACAGCAAAGTAAAATATTTCCTATATTGACATTGTAGATGTAGAAAGTAGCTTTGCAGATTATTCTTATAAAAATTCTCCTTATAATCAAACATTTTAAACTTGCCATTTCTTTATACCTTTACTAGTAAGATTACATTTGTAACCTCATGGTCTTTTTCTCCTCCTTTGCTTTGTAGTGACAAGAAACATGAAAGTAACATAAAAAGTTCATAAGAAGAGTTTTTATTTTAGAGACAGTACTAAACTAAGAATTGTACATGATTATTCTCATCATTCATATCTACAGTATCTAATATGCTGGGTTTATATAGGTATGGGGTGCAGCTCAAGCATATTTATCTTCCTTCATTAGTCAGTCAGATGAAAAAAATGTCAGTCATAATTTTGTTTACTTTTAGGTAAATTGATTTAATATCATAAATATTTATGAAATTAAGCTTTGTATCTTACATTTTTCCACATTACAAGCCCCTATCTTTTTTGCTAATATTTCATTCAAATGCATCTTCCTCCTGGCAGTACAACCATATTTATAAAGGTTGTATTGACAAGTTTACCTTTTGATCCCTGTTTAGTGAAACCTCTGAATATTGTATTTGATGAGTTTGCTACTATATCATTACAATTCTTTAAGTCAGTGTAAAATGTGAAATTAAACTGAAAAATGTAGACATAATCTAAAGAAGTTCCTCATTAATGTTGATAAGACTGATTATTTGATATTAAGATTATTGATTCCCAGTAGCTCTGCAGCCTGATACTTAAGAATCATGAAACCTGCAGAACAGACAAGAGAAAGTTCTTTTAGACTGTGTTATGTTCATCATGTACCTCACCTGCCCTCGGTGCACTGCCCATAAGCTTTGACTGTGGTGCCTTTCCCTTCAGCTCTTTTCAGGTTTTTCATTTCCATCATGTCCTCTCCCTTTCTTTCTTTTGTATCCAAGGCCTAAGACTCACTTCCATACAACACTGTCGGGACTACTGTAACTCTAGACATGTTCAGCTTTGCCCTGACAGTAGATACTGACCTCCTATTCTGCATCTTAATGCATCCATAACTTACAGCCCATGATTCACTTCAGTCCCTCTGGTTGTGTGCACTTCCAGGTGCCTAAAACACCACTTTACCAGCTCTCCTCACTTAAATGTATACCCAAACCATCCTGTCTCACCATCCTGTTGCACTTGATTACCTTACCTTTGTTCACGTTTATATTTCTTCTTTTTTCACACACTGAAAATGTCATGAGCTTCTGAAGGGTCTGGAACCTACCACCAGAATTGTGTCGTTTGCAAACAGCAGCATACTAGCCCTAGCTCTAAGACCCTATCACTGACCTCCCTCACAACCGTTGCCATAAACAGATTACCCAACCAAAGTGACATTACTTATTCTTTATGCAGATCCACCACTGGGAACCTTTTAACCCCTACCCTTCTTACTTGCACGCATGCCTTATTTTCTTGTAATAACTCCTCCCTGCATTTATAGCTTTCCATTGACCCTGACAATCGACTAATCATAATACCTTCTTCAAGGCCTCTCTGCCAACCCTGTCATGTGCTTTCTCCTAATCCTTAAATGTCACATGTCTTTACTGCCTTTCTCCATTTCTCACAAATTTTTTAAGCCATACATGTGTTCCATACACCCTCTACCTCTCCTGAAGCCATATTACTGTCTTCCTGGTAAATGCACTGTGGATGCCACCATCCAGTCTGTTAACACTCTCCCATACCCCTTTTCCAGGCATTCTGAACAAGTTTATTCCTCTGTAATTTGAGCATTTAATTTTGTCCCCCTTGCCTCTGTATAACAGATCAGTACAATGTCAGTCCTTAGGCACTTCACCTTGGGTGACACAAACATGAAAGAGCTTGAATATTCAATTAACAATATTGTCACTCTCATTATTGAAATGCGTAACTGCCATCCTGTACATCACTTTGGACAAGGCTGTCTACCTCCTCACCTTTCCCCTTACCATTTCCCAAGACTTTCTCATTTAGTATGCCTTATCTGAAAGTCACTATTTCCACTGCCCTGTCATCTGACAAATTCACAAGTGCTTCAGAATGCTCATTCCATCTCCTTTTCACCCCCTCTTTGCCTGTTGCGATTTCTTTACCCATTCTTATCACTGTTTCCCTCATTTGTCCTCTTGTTCGCTTCACTGTTCACCTCCTTCCGAAGCATTTTCTTTTTTCTTTAGAAGTTTATCGGGTCTCTCACTTTTCATTTTACATTGGCTCTCATTTTCAGTTCTTGTGCCATTCTTGTAACTTCCTGTTGCTTTCTCTTATACTCCTTCCAATCACTTGCACTCTTTTTCTCAGTGGATATTACCCATACACTTCCTTTTCTCTTTTACAAGCACTTTAATTTCCCCCAATTTACTTCATATAACTTAAAGCAGTTTTCCCAAATTTGCATTCATGACTAGAGTGGCATGATTATTTATCTTTTACTAAATGAATATAATCATATGGGAGTGAAATAGTAGAATTCAGTGAACATTTAAGAATCTGTTTTGGATAACCTACTTAGGAATAGGTGATGATGTAACATAACATGAAGAGGACATTATGCTCGTTCCACAGTCCATAAGGGCTTTGCTCATGTTACTCAGCAAAGTTTCAGTATTTCCATCAGAGGACAGAAATGCAGAGCTGCCAGGGAAAAATTTGCCTTTATGATGAATAACTAAAGGTGTTTCCACATTATTAAGTACCATCATTGAATTGAATATGAAGAGGGGAAACTCTGTAGAATAAATTGAAGATTTTGCTGTTTGAATGAACTTTCAGCTGTAATTTATTGCGGCTTTCTTTGGGCTGTACCTTTAACACAGATTGAAAAAACTATGCACATAACATGCATTCTTGCACATATGAATAACATCAAAGCACTTTGAAATTTACCTCATTTTAGGTTCTATTGAATATTTTAAGAAATTATTGCCAAGCATGATTTCTCCCTTGATAACCACATAGTTTGTAATGCATGTTGAATGTACATAAAAAATAAACATGTTTATAAAACTATTTCAATGTATCCAGTTTTGGTGAATTAGGTTCAGTGCAGTTGTTGAAGGCATTTGACCATTTTAGACGTAAGCAGGAAAAAGTTAACTAAATGTGCAGTGCATAAGTTGGTTGAATTTGTAAGAGTAGTCATGATACTTCATCAAGTAAACTGTCCCGAGAAGAAGTCTACGTTCTTCTATATTAGAGGGAAAAGACATTGTGTATACTGATTTTGCTACTGATGAATCCTGTCATTATCACTTCAAAATTACTGGATGATGTTTTATGATTTATTGCCCTAATGTGACAGTTTCCTTGGAAACATACTAGCTTCCTTTTAGTTGGTACTTTTAGGTGTAGAAATTATTTAGAATTAAGGAATATTCTGGAACAAACTTCATCCTTGGTGTAAGATTTTAGTTTGGGATTCAGCTATTAGGAAGCATTTTTTGCCAGTTTACCATATTTGTTGTTTTCCATATCCAAGTTACTGTGCATAAAACAGAGTCTAGTTGTGATGTATAAACCCCTCTGATTTACATTTGCTCAATGATGTGGAGATATAGGAGATTTTCATGTATACATTCTAAGACTTGTCTCATAAAATTCTGAATTCTGCCGATCCAATCGTAATTTAAATTTCTCATTAACAGAACTTCATGATCTCAGAATAGTGCATGTCTTGCTGCTTCTTTCACCATCCTGATTGTTTCATTGCTGTTTTCATTCTATAACTGTTCTGAATCATTGCAATTTTTAGATTATATATTATTAGCATCACTATGTATGCCTTTCCTACAACAGTTCTCCCCATCATGTAGTGCTTAAAAGGGCCATCCATTAATATTCCCAGAACTTCATGTTATCTCCTATTAAGAGGTCCACTGTCCCACCCCATTTGCCTTTACTTCCCTTACTAGTTTTTTTGTTTACCCCTTTATACTTATCAGGCCAGGCTTTACCTCTTTAGTTGTGCTTTTCCTGATTTGATCCTTGAACTCTAGCTCTTAACCATTTAGTACCAGTCCATTTGCTTGCTTTTTGTTTTTTCATACTTGATTGCCTCTTCCTGCATTAACGAGGCAGCGTCAGGAACAGAGGAAGAAAGGCCACATGCACTCACATCCATTCTCTAGTTGTCCTATGTAATCCACTGAAACTACAGCTCCCTGCAACCAGGCCCCACACACCTTTCCACAGATTACTCCGGGCACTTCACATGCCCTGGTTCAGTCCTTTGACAGCATGTTGACCCCTGTTTACCACATCGTTCCTTTTCTTTTTGTACTGTGCATGCCTTTCACGCACCTGCATGTTCAGGCCCCAGTCACTCAAAATCTTTTTTATTCCATCCTTCCATCTCCAGTTTGGTTTCCCCATTCTCTTTATTTCCTCCATTTGACACGTATATCCTCTTTATCCCCTTGTCAAACATCTGCATGTGTATACATCTCCATGTGTATACATCACCAAATCAACCTTTGACACTCCTTCAATACCCTTATATGCACTTCACCACAGTAAATGCATCTTCCCACTCATATCCTATGGCATTTGACTTGACCCTATGGGTCAGACCACAGGCCATCTTCCGTACACTCTCACTACCATTGGCCTGTGACCTGACCCTTACTGATCACATCATATGCAATGCAGTCCATGTGGGTCAGGTCAAATACAACTTTACTGAATCACGTTATAGGGCTGATTGTTGAAAGTGAATAGAATAAAATGAAAATGAAAGTAAGAGAAACTGAGCATAGTACATTCTTCCTCCTTTGGAGGGTGTCATGACAAAGTTGTAGAAAGAATAAAACTTCATTGATTGTGCCCTACAAAGTGTGAACAAGAAATGAAAAGAGCAGTGAAGAGAAAGCTAAGACGTAGGAGTAATTACAAATGTAAACCTAGAATTTGGACATCATACTGAAAGAACAATAATGGAAAGGCAACTAATGAATGTAATAATGATAAGTCTCACCTCAAGATACAGAAAGGTAACAAAGAAGGTGTTTATTGTATATATATAAGAAGCAAAATTAAATGCTGCTGTCTTGTGTGGTCACCCATGAGACAAGCTGAAATTTTTAAATTGGAGGGTATCCAGAAGCTCATTACAAACAAACTTGAGATATTAGATTGTATGAGATGTTGTGAAAGGTTGGAAGAACTATATAAGTGATAAGTTTAGAAAGAAGAGACAAATACAAGTTGATATGGAAATGAAGAGAGGGATTTACAGAAAATGTATTAGTACTATGATTTAAACTACATAAAGGGGAAAGCACTAAAAAATAAATCATAATGAATGTGGTGGAATATATCAAAAGGCACCATTTATAAACACACAAGAGCTCATTAAAAGAGATGAAGGCTGATGTTCTGCTAAACAAAATTAAGAGATAACTTAATTGGTTAAGAACAATTCCAGGTTAACTCGTAAGTGACAGTTATGTAATGCATGTGGAAGCGGTAATAAATGCCACTATTTAACATCGGGTGTAGAAAGACATTTTTCATGGCAAAATCCTGTAGGTACTTGTAGGTAGGTAAGAAGTTGTATCTCTCTCTCTCTCTCGCACCCATTCCTTTCTCTTTGAACAACAGTCTTGTGGGTCAGTTTCATGAAAGTTTCAGGAAAAAATTATTTCTCTTTGTTAACTCTCATCCATTGTTGTGCCTGCTGAAGAGCATACTGTATGTTTTCATTTTTCTCATATATTGCCTAGTTCTTTATACCATGGTTTTACAATTGCTTCTCCATTATGTACTTAGCCTGTAACTGTATATTATTCTCTGCTATAAGAAATTGTTTTTAGATAACCAGATCCTGAATGGTATCTACATGTAATGCTGCTGCAGGTAACGTACTCATTGGAGCAGATCTGTGGTGGCTCCTCACTTTTCCCGACACCTGATAAGACGGAGAACATGATTATGAACCTTTTGCTACCACTGTGTCTTCGTGTTGGTTGTGGACGTAAAGGTTTGTCATCACTTAATATGTCTGTTAGCAACTTATTTTGAGAGTGTAGATCTGAATGTGAAAAGTAATGCTCAGAGAACATGAGTTCTGTATATATTTGTATAGCACAGAAAGTAGAAATATTACATACATTGAATGCAACAGTAGTTTGATCATGAAAATAACTTGATGCAAATGCTCTACAATAAAAGCTTCATGTTTTATTTACCAAGATTGTAATAACATATGACCTGTAATTATCATCAACAGATGCTCCGAGGATGCGTCAAGCAGATATCAGTTTTGCACTAACAGTTGTTCTGCATGCTATGAACCCACCTTTAGCAAAGATTGCACCTTTACATGGTCCCCAGGCCAAGACAGCTGCAGGCTCTGACCCACGCTCCCAGTCCTGGTCACACCAGCAACTTGATCCTCGTGCATATCCTAAGGTCAAGCCAACCATCCTTCGCATAGCTTTTCTTGGTGAGTAAAATGTATTAAGTAATTTGTGTTTCTTTATGAATCAACTTTTTCGTTTATGAATTCCTATTTGTAGGGAGAGGTTCTTCACTCATAGGGACAATATTTCAGAGTTTATCTTACTACTTTACAACTCTCAAATTTTTGTATTCAGTCTGCATTGTCTTATTACTAGCATTAATTTTTTAAACATCTGTTTGCTGTCACTGTTCACAGTTTTATCTCTTATTTTATTTCCTTCATTCATGACCATTATACTGTTTGAGTACTTCTTTACATCTTTTATGATAAGCTTTTTGCTTAATTTCACGTTCTTGCCTCGGGTTACTCTACTTTTGTATCTTTCAAAGAACTTTTTATTGTTTACACCATCATACTTGTTTAAGAATGTAAAAGTTATGGACAAGTCGTCCCTTACTCTTCTGTCTTCCAAGGTGGACAAATTTATTACCATTAGACTCTCATTATACATCATCTCTCTTGTATGTTTGTGCACTAATGTGTGTGTATATTTGTTATAAAAGATAACATTTAGATCCGACCTCTTTTCTTTAGGATTAAAGGTGATGATGGTTTGTTTCGAGAAGCAGTTATCCCAAGATTGGCATCGGATTTTGCATTGTCTGCGAGATATGGACACTCGAGGAGAGGGAGGATTGGCGCTCTGGGACTTCCTAGACTTTGTTGTGTCCTTCCGCACACCTCTCTTCATCCAGATGCGTCCTTTCATCCTCACAAAGGTACTTTGTAGTGGTTATATCCTCTAGTTTTAATGTTAGTTAGTTTTGATATCCAGCCACATAGCATTCTTCAGATATTGTTTTATTGTGTCCTTTACTTTCTTATTGATACCATAGTACATTTTTTTGTCTGATTGTAAGGTTGGGTCTGTGGACCCCAGAGCTCTAAGTTGATTTTTGCAAAAGGAGTTTTTGGCCTCAGATGTCAGCAACATGCCCATAAGTGCTTTTGATTAGAAGGAGGTTTGTTTGGGTGAATGGAATGAGACAGACATGATGATAAATTGAAGAGGATGGGAGCTGTTGCTGCTTTGAAAAACAGTAATTCAGGTGTGTTGAGTTGTATAAGTTAAAACTGAGGGGGTAATGAGACTCAGATAGATATGTAGCAAGGGGTGTAAGATCAGGCTTGTTAAAAGATGAATATTACTAATTGGAGGAAGGTGTAGAAATGTGTGTGTAAGATGATTGGTTTGAAAATATATTTGATTGTAAACCACCCCATCTTCCTTTCGTATTCATTACAAGAGATGGATTAAACTATTTAAATGATCCAGGGGATATTTAATTTTCCCCAAATACTATTTGTAGGTTTTTCACGTCATTTCACATTGATGTTACCCATGGTTGTGTTTCTCTTTTTTAGAAGTGAAATAATCTGTTCCAACTTTATTTCAACAATACTTGCGAAAGCAAACAAACTGACTTCTAATTTTAATGGTGAATCTTTTTTGTATCTTGAATAATTCTAAAACATTTCATACTGGCTCATATTTGTAAATGAAGAAGTTTTTCCTCTTTTCTTTATGAAATTCCTTAATTCATACCTTTCCTCTCACATCTGCAACCCTTTTCTTTCTGTATCCCATGACATTATTCCTTCAGCTGAAGCACAACTGTTCAGATGATGGTAGTGAGCATTATAAGTTGATAATACGGGATCGTATTCATGGATGGTCGTTGCCACCTCCAAGATGTCGAGGGTCACTTCTGCTTGACCTTGCTCACCAAGTTAAACAGCTAAAAGAAGAGGTCATCACTGCAAAGATATCAGGTAAAACAACAAGATTTTTTCCCCGGATAGTTATGATTAAGAACAAAGTTGATAAAATCTGTTAATAACTTAACAGATATATATAAGAATATTAGGGAATAGGGAGAAAATAGGGATAATTTGGAAGGAAGTCCACTGAGTTGTATAATGAAAACAATGAAATATGAAAGTTTTGGTGTATGGTTTAAAATATTGGTTGATAATGATAAAACATGAGATAATTGTGGTTGTTGTTCATGTTGTTTAAGTAAGCGTGGAGGAAAGGTTTTATACAAAAAAAAAAATAAGTATTTACTTATTTAGAGATGAAGTGAAATAATAACAGTGAACTTAAGGGAGAATAAGAAAATGTTTGAGATGAAAAGCATGAGAAGAAAAGGGGGTGATCTTCGAGTACCTGCAATTAGATTTTGTCATGTTGGTAGGGCTAATGTGTTTTGCTTACCTCTTGATTTGTATATTGAAGAACGACATTCCTTTTGAACACCTTTCCTTGTCCCCTCTTTTGTCTTTCTTGTTGTATAATGCTATTTCTTTTAGCAGCTACTCCTCTGGTATAGTTATCTTTGTAGCTGGGGAAGTGGTAATTTGTAAAGAAGATGCATAAGCAAGGTGAAGTGAGTATTTTGAAGGAATTTCAATTGTGTTAGATGACAGATTGGTGGATATGGTTTCTTTGGGACATGGTGGTAGTTGAAGCAAAAATCATGACAAACGAATGGCGTGATGAAAAGAGAAGAGATAGTGAAAGCCTTGCTTAAGATGAAGTGTAACATTTCAGCAGGATTGGATAGACTGCAGTGAGTTACATATGAAGGCAGGTGTTAATTTTGGTGAGTGATTAGTCAGGCTTTTCAAAGTATGTACATGACTCAAGGTAAGGTACCAGAGTACTGACAATTCATGTATAGTTTCCTTACATAAAGGCAAAAATTGCAGGGTATGCTGGGTAAAATGTGTGAGAGAATGGTTGTTCATTTAGAGTGTGTTGGCATGCACAGAGAATCAGACTTTGGAGGAACAATGTGGCTTGATGAGTGGTTGAGGATGTGTGGTCCTGTTACATTGTTGACCTACTGTACCTTCAAATATACACATCTTTCCTGTGACAGCCATTGACCTTTGACCTCGCCTTCCACATGTTCTTTAATGCCCTCAGGATCTTAGCCCGCTCTTCCATCTTATGACTTGCTTCAGCCCCCATGTTTCTGCTGGCTGCAAAGTCCCCTTGATATCTAAAGCATTCCACCTCCTCCAGATCATCCCAATTCAGATTTGCTCTCATGCTATCCTGTCTCATCTCCTGTCTGCACCTTAGTACATGCATCTTTCTTCTTTTATGCACACTCCCAAACTCAGTGACCATCTTCTGAAGTTTCTTTCTTTTGTTTGCCTTCAGAGCTGTATCATCTACAAACAGCAAATAAATCACATTCCATGCCCCCCACCCCCAATATGCCATAGACCTGCTTCTATCTCTATGACTGCTAATGAGATATCACCTCTAGAGAGGCTATATCGTTGTAAAGGATTGAGAAGAGTACAGTTCTTGTAAAGGACCTTCTTGCTCCATGGATCCAACATACCCAGAATCTTGTGTGGGGTGATAACTATAAGACTGTAGGGTCCTGGGGTTGTACAGTAATAATGACAATGATATTAACCGCTTATCTTTCATCGTAAAAATATTTGAAAGTTTTGTAGATGTGAATTAAATTTTGCAGCATTTCCTCTTTCTTGTTGAAACTTAACTAACATCTTTTAAAGTGTTCCTTATTTTTCTTGGAGGTGGGAATGAGAAGAGTTATCTCACCATAGGGGGTTTTCATGTGATGTTGTCCAGCCCTGCATCGAAATAATAGTTTATACCCAAGTAATGCTCTTAGCTGTGAGATTAAATATTCTTCATAGTGTTAAGAGCACATATTGCTACAGTTGCACAATGATGCCCTGTTCTCTTAAGGTCAGTTATTTTTTATTATAATTTCTTTTTACCTCTTTTAATATGTCACACTTCATGCTCAAACATTACCAGAATCAAGCATTTTCAGCATCACATTCCAATATTTTTTTCTTTCATCTGTGCTTCTTTGTCATGAGTGTCCCACCTTGCACAGTCATAGCAGTTTATACCCCACCAACTCCCTTCATTTGTGGGAATTAACCCATATCTGTTGGATTTGAAAGCATATATAGCTTGTAGTTCACCGTGTTCCCCATAACACATCTCAATTTCATCTTTTTCCAGTTTATTTTCAAGCCCTTTGTAATATCCTGTAAACATATTTTCTTCTCCATGATTTAAGGTCTTAACAGTTACTCCATCCATGCCTTTTTTTTTTTTTTTGTTAACTGGGCTTCATTGTATGGTCTTTATCTGTCCAATTAGGTTTTAACATTTTTCAAATAGTTCTTCCTGCATCTTTTCTCTTTTCCCATATTTTAGTGTTGTATCACCTGATAAGACCTGACTTTCTTGGGAAATCCTCCATTATTCTCGTTCTTTTTCTAGGAGAACAAGATGTCCGACCATCTGCATTGGAAATACATAGTGAGGTGTCTCATGTATCACACCGGCCTCGGTTATCGTATGCTGGCCCTCCTACAGAGTGCTCAACACAACCTCTTACCTCACCTCCCCTCAGGTCAAAAGGTGTGTTTTAGGAAAGTTGCAGGTGCGTTTTGTTCTCTTTCTCTATGACAATAAGAATTTCTAATGACTGCTATTTTTTCCATATCAGTGAGCTGTGGGTACAGTAGCTTTGCAAGACCTGTCATTTAATGAACTGGACCTTGCATTAAGTGTATAAAAGATATGCGGAAACAAAATTACTGTCACATCAGTTAGAACCACCTAATGCCTGAAAGTAACTACTTTTAGTCTGTTTAACAGTTTTCTTGTAATTCTCAGATCCTGCACCAAATTACATTTCCTTGACTAGATTATCTTGCCATAGCAGAAGTCATATTTGACTTCTTCATTCATAGAAGAAATCAGAATGTAATTTTTATTCTTGGTAGTATTGGTCCTTTAAATATGGTTTTCCAAATTTTTTATGCTCACACCACATGACCTCACGAAGTTGTAGGCAAGGATAAATGGTTTGTGAACTGGTTAGCCATGAGAAAGACTTTTGTACAAGTGAGTTGGTTCATTGGTCTAGTGAGCTTTCAAGGGATCCCAGTTAAATTTGGTCTTTTCCTTTTGGTAATTCTCCTCCTGTGGCATTTTTGATTCTTACAGAATATGGAAGTTGTCAACAATGAGACACAGACATACATCTTCCAAAAAGAAAAAATGTAAAGATATATTTCCCATGCCTTTATGCTTTTTATCAGCAGCTCCAGCTGCATGACTTAAAGAACCCCAAAACAGAGGTGGATTAGCTTTGCAATAGTTGTCGTTGAATGAGCAAGTATCACCTGTTTACATGTAAATGAGAAGCTGCCCAATGTAGATGTAACTAGAATTGAATTTTAGTTCTTTGCCACACTTGTGCAAAGGCAGTAGGCATGTGTGAAGGCAATGAAGTTGATGGCAATTCTGAAAATGGCATTACAGCTGTGGCCCATCTCCAAGCTGGGGTGATGACATGTACTGGAATAGTTTGTTGTTAATCAAGACTAATTTATGAAAAAATCCAGAAGGGTGCAAAATATTAGAAAGGGAATAGATGTGGAATAAAGTCTCAAGGCAAGATTGATTCAGTTGGTAGTTGATTTGCTGACTCAGGACTAAAGGAAACTAATCTGGAAGAAGTAAAAGGAAGATGGAAAGTGTATTTTGAAGAACTGATGAATGTGGGAGAAGGTGAGGCAGCAGTTGTTACATTCATGGGTATGTAGGATAGGAGGATAGAAGTGCAAGGACCTACAGAGGAAACGGAGTTAAGATGGGCAATAATGAGATTGAAGGTAGGAAAGGCACCTGGTGTGGTTGGGATTATGGTAGAAATGCTGGAGCATGGAGGGGAAAATGTGATAGAGTGGATGCATCTGCTATGCAGTTTAGTGTGGAAACAGAAGCTTGTGCCTGAAGATTGGGTGAAAGTTATCATTGTTCTTTTATTCATAGGAAAAGATGCTGAGTATATATAGAGTAATTATAGGGGAATAAATGTGTTAAGTATAAAAAAGTATAACAAGAAAAGTGTGTGCAAGAATGTTGATTGATAAAGTGATGGAAGTGACTGAATGCAGAATAAGTAAGGAACAAGGGACTTTTAGGAAAGATAGGGAATGTGTGGACTAGATTTTTGTGTTAAAGATGATTGTAAAAGTATTTAGCGAAACGTAAGAAGGTGTATGCAGCTTTTATGGAGCTGGGGAAAGCATATGACAGAATCAAGTGGAATGCGCTATGGGATGTGTTAAGGATATATGGGGTATGAGGACAACTGTTGGATGGTGTGAAAGCCTTCTATAGAGGAGTAAATGCATGTGTAAGAGTGGATGTTGAGGTGAACTAAAGTTTTGGTATACATGTAGATGTGGGGCAGGCTGTGTGATGTCACCGTGGCTTTTTAATGTATATATGGATGGAGTGATAAGAGAAATGAAATCAAAACTAGGGAAAGGGGATGCAGAGATAGAGTGTGGTTGTGAGATATGATGGCTAATGGCAAGCCTGTTTGCAGATGATGCTCTGTTGTTTGCTGAGAGTGAAGAGGAGTTGCAGAAGGTTGTAATTGTGTTTTATGATGTGTGTAAATGGAGGCAATTGAAGGTGAACGCAAATATAAGTAAAGTAATGGTGTTTGAGAGGAGGCAGAGTGAAAACATAGATTTTGTAAACCCATATGGAGTGAAAGAAGAACGTGTACTAAACTGTGTTTGGAATGTGGGGGAAAAAAACTGGAAGAGGAGAGAGAATTTAAGTTTTAGGAGCTGTCTTGGGTAAGTTTGGTTTTATGAGGGAAGAGATAAGGGAGAGAGCAGTACATGGTAGAAGAGTCACTGGGTCTCTTGATAGAATAGTGAAGGGTAGAGTTGTATGGAAGTGAAGAGAGGATTAACGGACAGCATAGACCTTCCAACCCTGACCTGTACGGCCTAAACATGGACATAGAATGAGTCACCTCTTTCCTGTGAACCTATGCAGCCTATCACTTAGACTGTGTATAATTAGCAAGTAAATATCCTTGTATGTTCAAGTTATCTTTTCCAGTATTTTAGAGCCCAAGCTCATTGAGGTGCTGGTGTGTCGTTCACTTAATTTTCCCTGTCTCCTTTCTTAGAAACAGCCATGGCACTATCTTTTTTCTGTACTTTTTAGAATGTTTCAAGTGGCCTGTAAAGTGTTTCTCCACACTCCCTCAGTGCATACTGGTAGACTTCATCAGTTCACATGTTCCTTATAAGAATCAGTGTCCTAAATGACCTACTTATATCCTGTACAATAATCTTAATGCCTTTCATAGCCTTTTTTTCCATTCCACCCTGGAAGTAATTACTTTGCTTTGTTATTACCTTTTTTTATAGTTCTTGGAGGGAATTTGACTTTTTGGGGGCCCTGTCTTGAGCTTTCTTTACCATCATACTTTTTAATCTTTTATGTTTTCTGTTCCCTCTGTTTTTGCATCTCGGGAAGTACAATTCACTGTTGGCATGAACACAGTCATTAAGAAACTTTGAAATTATGATGAAGTCACTTGGTATTTGTCTTGCCTCTTCTTCATTAGGCTCCTAACCTCTCACTGAAATTAAGCTCTCATAAGTCAGGTATCACCTTTGTTGCGTTACTCTCTCCCTCAGTATTTTTTGTTTAAGCATGGTGACTAGACTTGAGAAGCAATTGGTGTTTTGGAGTGACATATGTTGTGAATGGTTTATTGAACATCTCTTTATCTATGTACTTAAATGCAAATCCGGTATTTGCCAACAGACAGTTTGTTCCCACAACAGCTCTCCTGTGATGGTGTTCTGGCCACAGTTTAGGTAAAATATCAACTCCCAAATCCCTTTCACATGCTCATATTCCTGCAGTTTTCTTCCTGCTGGATGACATTCATATCAAATCCTTAATTCAGTGAGTCCTTGTCTCTCACTTCTTATGCATCATCTGCAAACATTCAGGTGTGAGTGCAGTTCCAGTCCTTTTGGCAAGTCATTTAAATAGATCGAGAAGAAAATTTATTGCAAGATGAATTTTTGTGGCATCCCTCTGGTGACCCCAACTCATTTGAAAAGAGCTCCTCTGACATGCATCCTTTGTTCCCTTTCACTAAGGAGATTTTTTTTTTATTCATCAAGGGAGTCTTCCCCTCATTCCAGCCTACAGATTCTCGTTCTTAAACAGCCTTCTATATGGTAGTGTATCAAGCTTTCTGGTAGTCCATCAGTTATAATGTCCTTTTTGAATATGCATAATTTTCTTTCAGGCTTCTTCCATTCTACAGAAGCCTTGATATTATAAATTCTTAAACTGATAATTTGTTCCATGTAAGGGAACATTTATGGATTATAATTTTTTTTGAAATTCAACTTTCTATTTTTCTCACTCCTTCTCTAACTTTGTTTTAAATATTGAGCTATTCTGAACAGCTACTTCATAAGCTTTTGAGGTAAGAAAATATTTGAAGTTAGTTTTACAAAATTTAGGATTGGATGGACCCAATGTTCTTTTCGAAATTAGTCATTGATATTCCTGGAGTTAGGATTCCTCATGCTTAATGCTTTTGCAATTGGAAGTTGGTAGTTTTCCCCCATTGTATTAAGCTGTTGTCATCATGGCTTGTTTGTCACTGCAGGAGAGCACAGACAAATACATGCATGACAAATGTATACTGAATGTATAAATTCCCGCTGACATTATTCTTTATGTTGTAACACTTCAGTTCTGGAACCTACTGTAGTGAGTTGCTTTGAGGTGAAATGCTACCATCTTGTGATGGCTTTATGAACGATGATTTTTTTCCATAATCCACAGCATCTGGCGTATGATTATTTGGGGCAATTAGGCACCAAATATGTAAACACATTTGGTACTTCCATTTCCTGCAACATCCATTTCATTATGTGACAGGCTTCCTAGAGCTTTCATACCCAAAGCTTGCTTCTGTTAAACTGTAGAGTAAAGAGTCTATTGAAAACTTTTTATTGCCCCATTTTTTTGTTTATATGTTCTTAGTAATGGAAGTCCAGAAAGTGAAATGAAGATCATAGAGAGTTATTTTAAATGACCTTTAATCTTTATGACATCTTGAGATATTTTGTATTCATGTCTGGATGTGTGTATATGATTATCTACATGTGTTTAAGTGGAGACTAGTGCATATATGGAAGACCCCTTCTTAACCTCCCATTTCTGTCACATGTTCTTTGAAATTTTCAGTGCTTTACATGTCTTCATCTTTACTTAGTTCTTTGTAATTTTCAGTGCTTTACATGTCTTCATCTTTACTTAGTTTACTTAGTTCTTTGTAATTTT
>JAUUDY010295633.1:0-11940 GCA_032361765.1 Panulirus inflatus
GGAAGGCCTCTAAGGTCATCTTCCTGTGAAGATAAGATGTTTGGCACATTAACTGATGGGTAAGTTTAATCATCACAAAAATTCTAAAAAGCCTATATATGGATAAGCTGTGCTCAATCTCTGATGGACATCATGCAATATTTCCCCTACATCATCATATCTTTGTTTTATCCTTTACCAGCACATTATTATTTTCCATATTCACCCTTAATCAACTACAAATCATTCATACATAAACACACTCATCAATATATACTGAAGATGGATCTACGTCAGTACTGTCTTGCGATACCAAATTTAATTCTGTAAGGAAACTAATTTTTGCAGCTTGTCAAAGGAGGCTTGAAGAACACGTGCTTGGGAGTCATGTCACATTAGCTGTAAACAGAAATGGAAAATATCAACAGTTTTATAAAACTATATTTAATAGGTCAGTCACTTCAAGCCCATTAACTCAATGAAATAGTTGTCATGGTGGTACTCTCCCAATGGGATCACTCAGCTTGCAACCCAGTGCCAGCAAGCAAATTGCCAAGATAGAATTGGCCACAGAAAAGGTAGGTCTCCCATAATCTTCAACAATAATGGTTGAATATTAGGTGCATATGTCCCTCAAACTTCCTCCCTCAAAACATATTTTTTACAATGGACAGCCTGAAAGGACTGCACTCATTTAATAGTAAAAATCTGTAGGCAGAGAAAAGTGTGCAATTAATCATAAAAATCTGGAAGCAGAAAAAATTACATCAAATATCCCACTGTCAGAGTGCTTTTTGAATCTCTCTATTCAAATTATCTACAGGTTTGGATAATAACGTATGCACTGGGTTTTTTCATTGGCCAGCCATCTCACATTCAAGCTTTTCAATGACCAAATCTACCCAACTTCTTTTATCTGTCCCTTAGCAGAGCCACTGCTAGGTCTCTTTAACTTGTTCCAAATGCTATTCTCCTCTCATTATTTCTAACTTCATCTGCTCTTATTTTCTAATTGTCTACATGCTTTTAATCATAATAATGTTCCCTATGCAATTTGATTATAAAATATGACCTACTCCTTCAAAAAGTATCATCTTAATTTCATTTGTATTCACTTTCAGCATCACCTCCAATATACATCATTGAATATGTCCATTACCCAACTCTTGTTACAAAAGCTCTCACCGTTCATAATCTTCTATACTTTACATTATACAGAGTCAAAGTGGTATCTTATTCAATTTATCATATGACTTTCCTAAATCCATAAATGCTCCATACCTCTTTTCCCATAAAATCTTCAATAGTAGTCTAGGAACAAAAATCTGATCTCTACAACCTTTTCTCTTCCTGCACCCACCTTGCGTCTCACCAAAAAAGGATTCCTTATTCATTATGAATATCCTAACTTCCCTAACATATTTCTTAACTATGCTAAGGAGGCTATTTGTCCTGTTTCTTACACTCAATTTTACTCTCCTTTCCTATATCGAACTGACAAGCACTAACTCTGTTCAATCATCACACACCTAGCCACTTTTCTAAGCTTCCATGCAATTTTTCCAGTTCCTATTCACAACAGTTTCACCTCTCCTCTTAACCATCTTAACCATCAGTCCTATTTCTTATGAGCAATAAATTTATTACTCTTCTTATTTTCACTCCTTACATTAACTCTTATCTACTCATATTCACCTCCCCCTAAAACAGCCTGTTATTCTCTTTAAATTCTTATCTGTTTTTTTTCTAAGATCCAAATCAGATTTCCTTTTATCAATATATACCATCCTTTTAAAACTATTCAGGAATTTATACTCTAAACTCTTTGTCCTTCATTCAATAATAAGCATGTTTAGCTTCTCTTACCAAACTCACTCTCTTTACTCCACCAACTTAAAGTTCCATTTCACCATGTTCTACCTCTCTATAAGCTATACATGAAATGCTTCTCATCTCCCCGGCAGTCTCTTATAAGACAGTCTTAAGCTGCCTCTACTTCATCTCAACCTCATCTTGAACTGTTCTGCATCCTCTCAAATTTTTAGAAGGTATGTTTCACCCTTTCATTCCTCAGCCTTTCCACTGATATCTATCTAAATTTTCATTCACATTTCCAATCCAATAGCATTTATAACAAATAATAACCTACATATTACTATTGTATAATCAGACAAACCTTTCCAAATCCTTCCCTAGACTGCACATCATGCAAACTACATATTCCTTAAAAAAAAGTCTGCTGTGTCTTTTCTGTCTGTAGCATACATTTGTGAATATCTATGTTTACAGCATGTTTTTGCAACACTCATGCCTTCAACTGCACACAAGGCATGTATTCTTTAGCACATGGGATCCTATACCCACATATCTGTCCCTCCTCCTTTCTGTCACACCCATCCAATTCAGTACAAATCATGTATAGTTTCTCCACTGGTTCTACATCATTGCTCTTTAAGGTTCTGTCAGAAGGCAATTTTTAACCTCCATATCAAAATTATTACAGGACAAATATGCAACCATTACAGACACTCTTTAACTTTCACATATGAAGTCTGCAAGTGCTAATCTTGCAGTGACATACTTTTATTCAAACAATGTCGCAAACCATTCATCCCTCACTGGCAATACCTCAGCTTCTCTTGCATAACCATCTGCATCATCTTGCTAGCCAGGTTTCACACTCTTCACTCCATCCCACTCAAAGGTCTCACTAAACTGTCCTCTTACAAAAACCTAAATTGTCATATTCTCTCTTTATAAAAGTATCTACAAGTAGGTAGTAGATGGCAAGCAGCTAACTACGACCAACTACCCAGATTATATCCACCTGGCTATCAGAAGGGTTAGTGATGGCTGCACTGTGAGTCAGCACTTGGTTGTCAAGCTGCATTCTTCTGACCCAGGTAGCAGTCTTTTCTTTCTGCTTTATCCAAACATGGGCAATTGGCATTCTGTCCACAAACATACAATTTCTTATTGTCTCACATAACATCTTACAACACTTAACTCATTCTTTGTAACTCTAGATTTTCCTGTGGTGAGTACTTTGCACTAGCTCTGCCTTTTGGCAAAATGGTAGGAGGAAGTGACAAAAGTAGGCTGGAACAATGGGCAGGAGTATAATGTAGAAACATTAAGAAGTAGTAGTAGGTATGAACATAGGTAGGAGCATTAATCAGAAGTAGGAGGTTGCAACATTAGGCAGGAACATTAGGGAGAATTAGTCACTAGGATTAGTAGTTAGGAGCCTCTCGAAACACTATGCTTGAGTTGCCCTGCGGCAGTGGCCTGTTAAGGGTGAGGCACTAGAGGCTAGGCACTGACACTGCAGTTCACCAGTTATGGAGACTCTTGTGCCATGGCAACTACCTTGAGGAAGATATAGACAGATGGATAAAAAGTATTTACAATTTCCATCCTCTGATATTCATTTATCTCTCTCACATCCACTCACCTATAGGGAAATGCAACTTTTCAGAAGTGGCTTTTTAGACACACTGCTTTCTTTCATTGCTACATACCCTGCTGATGGGGGGTATTCACAGAGATAGGGCCCTCTGCCTCAGCCCCTCAGACTATCACAAAAAGGAAAGGGACACCTAACTTGCTGATGTATACTTGCTAAAAAAATCAGAACACAGAACATACATTTTGGTATACTTATGGGCTACTAGTTTCCTAAAATTTATACCTGAACATAATCTTAAGTTGTATTAAATGATTACTAATAATCTTATGCATGACATGCTAAAATGAATATACTTAGTAATTCTAAGGCTATTCATGACATCATTAGAAGGAGGAATGGATTTAAAACTTACTATTTTTTCACTTGCAGCAGACTGAGCCTCCATAAAGAGTTTTAGGTCCCACTCAGGGGTGTAGCCACGAAGGGATGGCTGACGATCTCTGTCAGCCATCTCTTCTTCACCTGGACGGGGTTCACTTAACTTATCCCTTGAATCTCTGATCTGTGGAGTTAAAATATCAAAGTCAACATCTAGAGGTAGGAACATATATTGTGCTCATTTTTTTGTTTAAGAAACCAGATATAGCAGCCTCCATGGGATGAGAGTAAAGAAGGAATGAAGCTGAGCAACTAATCATGGCAAATGAGAAAGAATGAAAATGAAAGAGGCAGAAAGCTGTGTAATTTTCACTAAGAAAGGGTCAAATTAAAAAAAGTTACTGAAATGGCAGCGCACTACTTACCTCCTTGAATTTTCTCCTGATACTCATTCTGTTCTTACTGCTCTTTTTCCCTCATCAGTGAAAAATAATATTAATTTATTCCTTACTACCTTTCTGCTCCTTTCATTTTTGTCACTGTACACAGAACAATATCAAAATAGTTTTCAAATTTTCCACTAACACCTTCAAGACTTATAAGAAACTCGGCATATACCTTTTATCTCAACTTCAATCTTGCTAACCACATAGCTATACATTTTCCCACTATACTGAAGAGGGGTTTTAATATTTCAATATGATTACAATTATCATTGCTTGCCAGTGTACTGTAATGCTCCTGAATCATGAAGCACTAATGGTGTTTATGTACCTTTACCAAGAATCATTTTCAATTTGGCATCCAACATAAATTTCTTTAATTAAAGGCTAAAACCCTTTCAGAATGATATGGTCATTTAGAATGTAGGCAGATCATAGGCTGGTCACAAAGATATATACCATTGCAGTTGAAGGTTCAAGGAGGAGAGGGATGCCATAGAAGTGAAGGTTACCAGAGGAATGATTTGAGATTGATAGTAAGGAACTTTATGTATAGCTAGTGTGAATGAAGCTGTTGCTCTCACCAGAGAAGTCAACTAAGAACACAAAAGTGCAAATGTATAAAGCACTTATTTATGAATGAAAGTTCTTGTTTTGCTCTAACACACAGGGCTTAGGTTGACAATGTATGAGAGAGATTTGGAAGACTGTAAATTCCTGATCCCATGTAATTGTAGGCAGAATTAATAATGACAGTCACCCACAAATAAATTAACATAACTCTTAACAGTTATACAACTGTACCTTTCATCTTATGTTCTCACTATACTCTGTGCACCTTTCATCTTATGTTCTCACTATACTCTGTGCAACACATTTAGCTGACATATCAAGTGGGTTAACAATTTCTAATGCCTCCATTACTGCCATAAATCTAGAATGGTACTCTCTATAAGATATCTACCACACAGCGATTAGCAGCAGAATCTTGTCACTATACTCTTGTAATCTTACTCTCCTATTTGTCCCCACTTCTATACCAATATCATAAAGTACTACTATCTCATATACTTTCCTGACCCCAGTATTCATTTTGTATATAACATCAATTCATATATCTATCTCTGATACCTGGTCCCTCAGGGAACTCCCATCAAGTGGATGGTCACGGCATGCCTCACTTGCATACACCATTCCATGCATTCTTCCCCATTTTCTCTCCCTCCAGTACTCTTCCACTCTATTTCACCATGTCACAGTGGTTCTTCCTCTCATACCATCTCCTTTAATTGTACTATCTTTGTAAACTCCCTGTCATGCATTCTTTCCACATGTCCAACACATCAAAGTGTTATGTTTCACTCACTCTACCATTATGCAATTTATTCCCTTAGCATTTCCTGCCACACCAAATCTCTCATACACCCCCTCATTACTTTCTTCATTCCATCCAGTTGTACCACATGCTCTCAAATAACTCATTTCCACAGCCTGGATTCTTGACCTCCATGACTCATAGTACGATACTTGAAAATCTAAATTCTGGAAATGATTCCATCTCCTGTCATAAACAAGATGCCATCCAGTGCAAAAAAAAAATTCTTATCATATTTCTGTAAATTAGAAGCCACGTTAAGATTTTTTCCTTTCAGGCTCAGTTCCTGATGCTACCTTTCTATGGCAGGAAAAAATATCTTGCAGTTATAGTCCCAAAGCTACAGGGTCTTATCCAGAAATTTTTTTCAAACATGCTGAAACTCTCACAAAAGGTCCACAAAACCAAGACAAACAACATATTAAAGTCCACTGAAATCCTCCTCGTGCTAACTTAAGAATTCATACATTTTGATGATCAGATGTGACAGAACTGTGAACAAGGTGTTTAAACACAGGTTTGGTTGCACAAAGATAACAGTGGAATGATCTATTAAAAGACCCTGCAAATCCATGATGGTAGCCTAAAGTGAGACAGGAACCTTTAGAATTAAGAGGATTAAATATAATGTTCAAAATCAACACAGCAATAACAGTGATGTATGGGCTAATCATAATCTCAAAAGTGTACATATTGGAATTAAAGGCATATCAAAGGTAATGCTATACATCTTGCTTAGGTGTTTACAGATGAAGATATAACTGCAAAGATTGATTCATCAGTCCAAACATTTCCAATTGGATACTTTTCATGAGATGATTCACTCATCATTGTCATTGGAGTCTACAGATACAGTACTGCTGCAGGTTTGGTCCATACATTTGGTGTACGTCAAAGTCCAAAACAGTCCCAACTTCCTGTATCCACATGACTGCTACAATCATCTTGAGCAACTTGTCAGTTGCAACATGAAGGTTAGTTCCAAAGGTATGAGGGTATCTATCCCCACTCTGTTGGAGGCTGTGGGTTTTCCAACCATTCTTGAACTGTCAAATATATCTGGCTCATTGTTACTTTGTGAAACACTAGTTAAAGGCAGGCTTCCAAATTCAAATGATGAAGTGAGCGATAGCTTTTTTAAATCAAGCATTCCCAATCAACAATCTTCTTTTATGACACATTTTGACAAGCTCTTTCTAACTTTCATTTGATCAGGGTACTCCGTGTTCCCCTAAGGTACAATTAATTGCCAAATGAACCACTCAGGCATTCAGATCCCCCAGCACCACCATCCTACCTCTTGCATCAAAACTGCCTAAGCACTCACTCACCTTCTCCCAAAAAGCATTCCCTTCTTCACTCCTCTCATTCGCAATCTAATAAATACATGTAAAAATGAAAAGAAAAAAGGTGCTACGAGATGTGTTCCAATGTGTGTAAAACATTGTCCATATATGGAAAAATAAGGTAATCACAAACAGGTAATCAAATGCACAGGTATCTGAAGAGATATCAGAGGACTTGTCAGCAATAGTTACCCACAGAAGAATATCCACTTTAATGGAAGCAACAAAAGATTTCACACCCCTAAGCCTACCTTGTTCAATTGATTTTTTTAATATAAACACACTGGTGTCAAGAGTCAGTTGCATATACTTGAACTTAATAATGGCTTCAGATATTGCCAATAGCCATTTCTATCCTTATATTCTGTACTCCCAATCATCTACTTTCATATTTGGTTAAGCCCAATTACAACAATCCTCAGACTTTTAAAATAAAACATTTCCTTTACTTACAGAGTATAAATATGGCAAGTATTTCCTTTTACAAACAAAACAAGCAGAGTCCAACAAACATTTTGAATATTGCTATCACATCTACACTTAGGTATGAGGAAACATATGCCTTGAGAATTGTATGAGGAAGTGATGCATGCATCACCCTATTCTGCAGGAGGAAAAATGTACCGTGATATGTGATAATAATTAAGAGATAAATTCCTCTATATGAATTTCCACCTTAAATCCCAGCAACAGTAAAATATCTATAAGCTTGGCCTTCCTCAATCTGTTTGTACATAATCTGTTACAGCCTGCTTTTACTGTATGTTGGTTTATAATAAATCCTCTTAAGATTCCACACGGAAAAAAGACATCTTTCTCAAACATATTACACTTCTTCAATTTACTTATTTCTACAGAACTCAGTCACCTTACTCATTTACTCTTACTTTAAACACAAACTTTCCAAATTCTGTGCTCGCTGGTTATCATTTCTCATGCTTTACTACCTTACCCATCTATAATTATTCCACAGAGAATCTTCAAACTAAGTGCTCAGAGAATATCAGTTTCTTGCTTCATACTGTATCTTCTTTGAACTCCATACTTTTATCACATTTTGCAACAGTACTGCTATACTTACTTTATTGCAGTAATTTCTTTGTTCAGAATTGGGGCCATTTCGAGGAGATTTATTTCCCACAAGAAGTTTTGCCTTCTCTCTTTCAATATTTTCCGTTTCTCGAATCTGCCGGTTACTCTGGAAAAGAACACAGTCAAATGAAGAAAGTGACTTTTACCCAACACCTCATATGAGAATGGATTACTGAACAAAGAAAAGGGCAACCTGGCTCTAACTGGCTGTGAAAGCATAACCATGTAATGTGTAAAGAGCCTCTTCTTCCAATTAACAGTTTTTGTCTTTAGTTTCATTTCATAGTTTTATCTCATTATGCCTTCAAAGGTCATAGTTATTTTTTTTCTGTCTTTAAGCTGTTAACTGCAAAATTCATTAGAAATAAAGCTTCCCTTACAAGAAAAAAATAAAATGCTCCTACATGGTGCCTGATAGCAATCTCACACATAAACAATGACTCTCTGCCAACAACCATCTACTATGCACTGATTCATTCATCTCTGTTCTCTTTCTTTCTGCAACCATCTCCCATGCACCAATTCATTCATCTCAGTTTTCTATTTTCTTTGTTCTTACCATTAGCTAAGTAAGTTATGGATCTTATTTTGTCAAGATATACTGAGAAAATGTGTTAAACATCATAATGTATAAATAAAGACATACAATGATAATATACATTGTTTTTGGTAACATGGCAATGCATGGATGCCTTCGTCATCCCTTTGCATCAAGCCCTTCAATTTTTAAAAAGGTTATTGATGTATTAAGTATTATAATCCATATGTGAAGACATGTAATATGCAATGCTTTTAACAAGTGCTCCTGATTTGGCAGTGTAAGGCTATTTATCATCCCTTTAAATGTGGCATTTAATTTTTTTCAGGATGCCCATTACAATTGAGGAAAATAATGCCACCATCCAGGCATTAGACCATACATACTTTAATTTTTCCTTCATATTTTTTTCCTGCTATCAATTGCCATTTCTAAGAAATAATAATGGAAACTAAATGGTTTTGCATTAGGTAAAAATGAGCAAAAAATGATCAACTTCCATTTTCATAATCTACTGGAGAATTTACACTCCTTAGGGTTACTGCTGGAAATTAATTCCACGGTGAAAGGGGAACAGATTGAACACTCATCTTCCTAGATTTTGTGAAAGCATTCTACACATGAAACTATGGAGTACTATAAGAGAAAGTGGTGAGACAAAACATCAAAGGAAAAACAGCAAAAAGTATAAATATTAACAAAAAAAAAAAAAAATCACTGGTAGCAACTGGAACCATGACTGATGAAGAAGACGTTCTATTGAGTGTATCACAAGGAAACAGTTCAAACATTTCAAGTCTTGATAATCTTTGTAACCATGATTTTAGACATAGAAATGTGAGGGAGTTTAGCTGATGACAAGAGATTAAGTAAAAATTTGGGAACAGAAGACCAAGAAAAACTACACAAAGATCCTAATACAATTTATAAATGGGCAAAAAGGAACCTACTGGAAATAGCATTGGGAAATGTACACAAATGATTCATGGAACAATTAACTAGTACATCAACATCTCCTTAACATGGCCCTTTCGAGAAAGAAATGAAAATATGAGAAAAAAAGAGGTCAGAGACTTTGGATTTACTGTATAATAAATGACATACTAGAAATCAAGGAACATATTAATAAGACAGTACTTTCAGACCAAATAATGAGTGACATTATAATGAGAACTTTCACAAGACAGAACTCTAATGATGAAAATGTTTACTGTACAATGAAACAAAATTTAATATTGATGTGCTGTATGGTTACCAGTAAAACAGATGGAAATGAATAAACTTGAAAGAACAAGAAACACTATACAAACAAAACTGAGGTCATGAGCATTCACCAAAACTAGAGTCCCCTACCAGGCCCCACAGACCTTTCTACAGATGTCCCTGGCCACTTCATGTGCCTTAGCTAAGCCTACTGAGAGTGCATTGCCCTCTGCATACCACATTGCTCTGATTCACTCCATCCCATGTACACTTTGCACCCTTCCGCATGTTCAGGCTCCCTTGATTCAAAGCATCTTTCACTCCACCCCTCCATCCTCCAGGTTGGTTTTCCCCCTTCCTTGTTCCCTCTGCTTACCTTAGTCATCCTTTCCTCTCAGTCTCTACATCTTACCTTCTTAGTCATCCTTTCCTCTCAATCTCTACATATGTGGAAACCATTACACTCTAAACCCTCCTAAACTCTCTCATACATACTCCTTTTACTATCACACCACTCTCACCTTATCAATCTTCTTCAAACCACATACTATCCTCAAAGATTTCATTTCCAACACATCCACCCTGTTCCATACTATTTTACCTGGGGCCAATGTCCTTCCTCCATACAACACTGTCAGGACTACTTTATCATTAAACACAACCATCTTTACCCCTGCAGTCAGTGACTGTTCTTTCCACACACTCCTCACTGTGTCCAGGAACTTTGCTTCCTTATCCACCCTATGACTCATTTCCACTCCCATGGTTCCTTGTCCACTCCCAGGTGTTTAAATCATTCCACTTCCTCCACGTTCTCTCCATTCAAATTCATCCTCCAACTAACATGTCTCTCACCACAGCAAAACCTAATAACTTTGACTTTATTCAGAGTTACTAACAACCTTCTTCTTTTGCACACTCTCCCAAACTCAGAAACCTTCTTCTTAAATTTCTCACTTGAATCTGCTGGTCTTGACTCAAGATGGTAGGCTTTCATTTCAGTACATCATACATGACTGCAAGAGAAAAGGTGTGAGCACATGAGGCCTTTTTGCATCATTTCTTCTTGTCTTTGGCCTTCCTCTATATGTATTCCTAACCCCCTTCTTGATGAAGACACTTTTAAGCATTCAATCCACAACCACTTCCTCTACAACATGATACTACCTGAATACTCTATCTTGTACTTTACTTGCCACTATATTAGGATAGTGTCATCCTGTTTCCTCCTTTCTTGTTCTATCCACTTCACTACCTTCATAGGCAATTCTGAGAAAATGCATCTTATCTTGCATTGCACATATCCCAAAGCTAATATTCTACAGTACAGATTTGGAGATGAGCTCAGACGTAAAACTTGTACAGAATTATGAATCTAAGAATATAAAAATGTTGAAATTCATTGTAAAAAACCACTGAAATAACTCAGGTAGTCTAGATAAGCAAGGAGAAACTTGATATGTAAATCTTACTTTGGTCTCTTCTTTTGTTACGTTGTGAAAAACTGGGCAAGATTCTACCGAGAAATGCCTCTCATACAGCCCACCAAGATGACCAGAAGAATCACAGCCTTCCACTGGACATTTGCGCTTTTCAATAGGGGGCAGTGGTGTATTTTCCAAAATGTCCTGCAATAAAACAAAACTATGTTGTTGAGTCACAATCAATCATAAATACATTTCTCCTAATGAATAAACTAATCTAAGGACAAACCTGCCTTCTTAAATCCACCAATCTCTTTGTGTAACTCAAAATAGAGCAAAAACTTGAGAAATTAAAAAAGAATAGTTGCTGATGAGTGACATGATATTCATGCTTTCTGATTTACCTAATCAAGAAGTCAGGCAATCAGAATGACTGAATGCAGCATAACGGACCCTACTGCAGGAATGAACTTTGATCCTTTGAATGTCAAACCTTCATTATGCACATCTGTAAGGCATAAACTTTCCCATCCTCAAGTTTCAAGAATGTAAGTACAGTAATCTAGGAACTACATCTATTGCATGATTTTATTGTTAATAAAGCATAACCTCGCAACCATATTACATTGTTGGAACCACTATTCCTTCAAACATTCCCATTTTTGCTTTCCGAGATAATGTTCTCGCCTTCCATACATTCTTCAATGCTCCCAGAACCTTCGCCCCCTCCCCCCCCCTGTGACTCACTTCTGC
>JAUUDY010295854.1:0-11939 GCA_032361765.1 Panulirus inflatus
GGCCAGCAAGGAACAGCCACTGCAGAGAAAATACTAGTATTGCTAGGTTAGGTTAGGTTAGGTTGTTAGGTTTGGATAGGCTAAGTTAGGTTTGGTTAGGTTAAGTTAGGTTTGGTTGGTTTGGTCTTCAAATCTGTGCGAAATTCGATGTATATTATGTCTAAAGTCGTAGGTAAGGAAATTTTTGTTTTTGTTTGGTTTCCATTTCCATACAGATTGTTTATATTTAACTTCATGTTTTCACCTAATTTTCAAAGATCTTCCCAATATGATAATACGTCATACAGCGTTTATCTAGGTATTATACATTCAAATACTTATGTACTGAAAGATTACATGTGTGTAAGGGATGGTTCGTTGGGATTTAAGCCTGTCAACTCTTAGGGTCAATATGGGTGTGAATGTCAAACTACATCTATCACCAAAACATTCTAAACACCTTCAGATGTTGAAGATGATTTTAAGATACACCTCCACTATGCATACGATGAATTACACTAGCATTGTTATCTGAATTTATTTTACCTAGAATTCTGTTCACGGCAGTGTCTACGATTGTTGTGTAAACGAAAGAAAACTGAATACACTTCTTTATCTCCTGCCCGCTCCATAATTCAGAATCTTTTATACAAAGTGTTTGGTAAAACACACACACATAGATATTTTACACATCACAAACATACACTTAAAAGAGCCCACTACACTTATAGTCTCCAGTAATAACAACCCGAGAATGGGTCTGTTATTGACAAGAATGTTGGCTTTGCTTGATCTTTACGAACCTTTAAAAACACTTACAAACCAATACCAATGTGAAAATGTGAAATAGGAATATCGAAATCATTATAAAAGACTAATGACGTATCTTTTGGACCTAACATGTACATGTAAAGTTTTACTTTAAAAGAATAAGTTGTCTCAACCAAACATCTCGTAAAGACGTTTTATTATCATAGTTACTCCTTTATGGCTGTTTTCTACGATGAAAAAGATTACCATTTTCTGTGATGGTCAATTTTTAGCAAACTCGCGCCTGTAGATGGTATTGTGTATGTAGACTTCGACCGTATATTCAAAATGATTGATATTATGTCCCAGTTAAGTTTCCCTTCTGGTATATATTCCCTTCCCTTGGCTGCTCTCACTTTCATGTTGATACTCGTCAGGGGTAAAGCTTGTCAAGTAACAACAAAGAGTAAGATTCTTTTTGTAAGTGATTATTGGACTTTGATCATCATTGGTTAATCCTGATTCATGGGAAGTGTTCCAGCTTTGGTCTGAAAGTGCTGGCATGTTTGAAATTCCTTCAGAACGTAGTATTACAAGGAAAAAAAGTGTTATGCAGTGTTCGTTTTCTGATTCGCCAGCACAGAGCAGCTGTCACGACCATCTATCACGCTTGTGACTAGAAGTTATGGAGACATTATACCAAGCCAGTGATATGAAGTTTTCAATCAGGAACCTATACCATGTACACGGTGACAACAGAAGGTGAGTTCCCTTAATTCATAACAACAGGTAGTAGACTAGCTTGCCTAGCTGGTTCTGAGCTTCGAATCCCTGAGGAGTCAGAGTGTCCTAGGTTTTACCTTTGGTGTTTTCTGTAATCCCTCAGCTTGCAAACACGTCAGTGACAACATTTTCAACATGTAGATATTGCGTCACATGAACAGCCATCGTCATAGTAGTGTTTGAGATAAGTACGGAGCTTTATTTCTGGTGTCCGCGACCAGCGAGGTTCATGGATTCATGGATTCATGTACTCATCCCAGGGTTTGTTCTTGACTAGTTGCATAATATCTGTGATCCACAGAGACTTAGTGTAGCACAACAGAAGACTGTTCGTCCCTTGTTACCCATCCCTTCCTTGGTCTGAGCTCCAATATTAGTTTAGGTTTTGATATTATTGGTTCCACACATCCGCATCTCCCCCGCTTAACTCTTGAAAAAAAAATTTCAGTGATTCATTGAAACTTTTTTTGGTGATTCATTGTCCAAGAACGAGAGGCATCGTCGCCTAGCCAGTACTTGCCAACGTTGTTACATATTTCCTAATGTTTTAGGTACTTTATCTAGTTAGTTGTGGTAACATGAATACATACGGAAGTTCGATCAGTGAGTTATTCAATATTAAAACATGAAAAATTATACGAATGAATACTCCATCCCATTAAATTCTTATCTGAAAACACGCTCCTACCCAGTCATAGTAGTGGCACCCAAAGAACACACACCAGGTCTTCGTGAGTAATGGCAACTCCACAACAAGGGGCTGATATTGACAAGTGCCAGCTTAGGTATAGGGAAATCAGTAATGTGTTGGTGGACTAAACTTTAATACTGACCTGCCAAGACGTAACTACCAACCGAAATATCTTGATCACCTTGAAGTGTTAAAAGTGTTAGGTTTCTTATAATTTTACTTTACACTTGACTGATAGAGATGTACTTCATGTGCATGAATTATATCAGGGAGGCCATGGGCCCCTGGCCCTCCCAACCCATAAATTTATGTAAATATATGTAAATATGTTTCTTATTTGAATGTTATTTTAGGTTTATAGGATTTCTCTCAAGTAAATATATAAGCTGCTAATTTTTATGGTTTTATAGTATGAATTATTACTTTATAAAAAGTTTTACATTCAATGGTATTTGCTTTTAAAAAAATATTTTTATTTATAATTTACAAATAATACTAAGATTAAAAATTAAGGTTTCATATTTGAAATCTTTGTTCAAAAACTTCAGATGTTCTTCACTGTAATTCATTACCTTTTAAACCTATCAAGGAGTAAGCAGTTGCCTTGATGAAACTTTAGTAAGTATATCCATATTGTAACCGGGGTAAAAACACCAATAATTGCATTTTTTTTTTTTTTTGAGAAGTGAAACAAATTGAACTTCATTGAGTAAAGCCGTAGTTTATACGGTAAAAATTTACTAAGAGAATACGCGTTTTCTGCGGTTTCTAGGTAATACAATTTTACGAAGTTACTAACCATGGTTACCTTATAGTGTGTAAAGTTCATGTACAAGTGTCGAATTCTAAGTGTAACACCTCCAACTCCATCAACTTGAAAAGTGTCGTTAAGTGGGCAGGGTTATGAAGTAGAGGGAAACTGTGGTTTAAAAACGCCTAAAACGAACAGCGTATAGTGTAAGTAATACATTCGTAACACTTTCCTTCAGTTTTAGCAAATGGTGTACGAATAGGAAGGTCGCCTTCGACATCTTGTCATTTACTAATGTGCTCCCTCTACATGAGGAAAGAACCTGTTCTCGAGACGGTGAAAAATATTCACCGTGGCGCTTTGAGGGGATTCTCTTGAGTTTTAGTCGTCTCTTATGTCGTTATACAAATAGAACGAACCCGCCATACAAGAAAACTTGCTTATTTAGTCTAGATATTCCTGATTTCCTTTGCTATTTATGCATTCCATTGCGCCATGCGTCATGATGTTTGAATCCGAGTTTTGCAAATATGTTGAGTGAGCTCAGACGTCTACGTAGGTTCAGGAATCGAAGCAGTTCCTCACATCTGTCCCTGTTTACCTTCCAACCCAAACGAATCATGGTAAAATTTAATGAAGTTGTCCTTGCAACATTAAATCTAAGCTTTAAGTAATGTTGGGGCTTTGACCTTATCTAATGTTACTAAATCGTTCGATTTGTAAAGTCTGTGGCTAGAAATGTGGATACAAACTAGTGGAAACATAGGAGAATCTTTTAGGTATATGTCCTAAGAAACCCAGCATTAAATGGCACTTTACTTTGTTAATAATCATATATTTGAGGGGAAAAAAAGAAATTGTATCTTCGTTTTCCATCCACTCGATGAAATTGCTGTATGAAAGACTATAAACTTCTTGTAATGAAACAATTTTATTACAGTATATGTCTTTACTGTCAATCCAAGTTTATCAGTGATCTTTGTAGTCCTTTAAAGCTTATTCTAATTAGTATATGGTTCCCGATAAACGAGCTGCAGATGGCGGCACATATAACTTAAGATCAGACGGTAAGAAATAATAGCGCTCATTAGGGAAGGGGGGAGGGAGGGGAATATGAATTTTAACCCCTTATACGTATTCGAAACAATGATTCCTTTAAAGCTGTTGCGACACGGGCGCTTTCATTGTCGAATTTCCTCCCGCAAACTTGCGTAAGTAAAGTCAAAAGAGCACTAGAATTATCTTAGACGGAAGCAATAGTTTCGTCAAATAACAGTATTTCCATGAACTTCAATAAGATCTACTACATAAGTGATTTCAGCATTTATTAATAATAGTTTACATCACACACACACACACACACACACACACACACACACACACACACACATATCCACGTAAATAGACCCGTTTACTTAAACACCCGACCTCTGCCGTTAATTGCAACCCAAGTTGTCATTGGTACGAGCCGGCCTGTGATTGATTGGCATTTAACTTGTTTGATATATGTATGTATAGTATCAGGGAGGCCATGGGCCCCTGGCGCTCCCAACTCATAAATTTTATGTAAATATGTGTAAATATTTAACATTTTACTATTGACGTAATTTATATATAGTTTCTTTAAAGCAGACAAATATGTTGCAGTATTTTATATTATTTTTTCATCATTGTTTCTTTTTTTGTATATTAAATTTTTTAATAGTTTTAAATTTATGATTGTAGTTTATTTATTGGTTTTAATATAGATAGAAAATGACATGATATATATACATATTCTTTTCATAAAAAATTCAGTTTGTCAATTTTATTAAAGAATACCAGTTTTTTAAAAGGATACTAAAGTAAATTTTTCCATTCTGTAATCTGTTAAAGAAACATTTTAAACTCGTAGAATAAAGTTTTTTCTGAAACAAGAGTCAAAACAAATTTAATCAAATTCAGTATAGTTATAGCTTTGGGGTGCAGGGAAATTAATGTATGGAAATGGTAGCTGAGCCCCTCTTTCAGCTCGTAGAATTCGAGCCTTCTGTTATATGCACCATTTTTGTTGTAGAGAGTAACTGTAGATGAAGTACAGTGTAATAAAAGGACGTGGGAAAAGTGAGTATTACAAAAAAAAAGCTGAGAAAGAGGTTACCTTGGTTTAATTTGGTTGTTTGAGGTGATATGTCAAATCTCACTGAAAATTGCCCACATTGAGTCACAATTACTATGTAGTTCATCATTGTATTTTATCATAAGGATGCACAAACCAACGGTGTCATATTCAGTCTTTATAGTACCAAAACTTGTCGACTCCTTATATATTAGGAAAACACAGAGTAGCTTTGCTTTTATCTCGAACTTTATGATGCCGGGCATGTTAACCCAACCAAAATTTCCATTAACATCATGAAATTGACATTGTAACTCGCAAAGATTTTCGTCCCCGCCAGGCTTGTGATCCTTCATTGACCTTCAATTCATTTACTGTAGTTTTGTAGCACTGGAGTCTGAAATATTACGAGATAATGGTGTTGAGATTTAAGTATGAAGGAAATATCTTTTTCGAGCATCAGATCTCAGAATATTTCCGAGGAAGTATACTTCCCAGCTCCTCTTAGGTGTCATTTGTTCGCGTCGTATAGAAACTAATATATATATAATGTAGAAATGTTAACTGATTTTCATACTCCAATGTTGGCGCCTGGTCTGTCAGTAACATGAAACAGCAGCTGTCGTAATGTTATCGGAATCGCCCACATTATGTTTGGGGAGATCATGGAACAATGGCTCTCCCAACTCAAAAATTTTATATTGTATATTGTATTAAAATCTTTATTAGTTGATTAGTGTTGGTTATACATAAAATGTATTTGATACAAATATACATTGTTATATTTTATGGTCATTTAGATATAATTTGTGTTGATTTATACATTTCTTGTAATATTTTTTTTTAATTCATAAACTTCATTTTTAAGAATGAATTTATGTACGGTAGAAGTAGATAATACCATATGATATCATAATTTTTCTTAGAGGTATTGCCTGCGCAAGACATAACATTCTCTTCAGTCTACCAAAGAATAACGTTTTTTTTCATTGATAAAACTAAATTGTCCTTATTATTGTAGTAAGTAAAGATCACGTCAATATGTCAGAAAATATAACTTTAAGTAGAACATGAACAAGTTAAGCTTATTTCACTTATGTAGCTTAAAAGTTGCTGAACTTTAATGTATGAAAATGAATGTATATGATTGTGTGGGTGTTATTTATTTTATTTCGTAATGAAGAAGCTTCTAACAGAAAAAGTTTCATTTTCTTTGAAAGAAAATGTCGCTTCCCAGAAGTTTTATGTAAAGATATAAGGAAGAAGTCAGGCGAGTTCAGCTTCAACACAGCGAACAAGACAAGCCTCAAAATGGGTTTGATTCATCCTCATTAGATAAGCTTAACTGGCCACATTGATCTAATCCAACTTGAGTTACTGTTAAAGGCTTCTCTTCCAGTCACCCACATTCTCTGTAAGGCGATATTTTGAATGGTAAACTTTAAAATTCTAGCGGCAGTGCACTTTGTGTGTATATGTAGGACTGCTACAATTTCTCTGAAAACAAGGACTCTGAATTTATGTTAGTGCAAAAACAAAAAAGGGAATTAACTAAAAGACTAAATTTAATAGATAATGTTGCCAGGCTATACTGAGAACGCTTTTTTCCCTGTATTGTGAAGTTAATTGGTTTACCGTAAGTCTGGTTAGGTTAAGTTAGCTATAAAGAGAAATTGTACTTCAGAATACCATACAAGTCCAATGCCAGACACTTATAAGACCACGCCTTTTTAAAGACGGGAATAACAATTATTACATCTAAGCAGGTACAATAAAATGGGCAAAGGAGTTTTTCATTTTATTCACGTAAGTTTATATGTAGAGAATAATGGTGAACAAGTGTGTGTTGTGTATGTGTGTGTTGTGTGTGTGTGTGTGTGTGTGTGATTCTCCCAGACAGCCTGACACGGCCTCTTATGAAAGAGTAGTCACACAGCTGTACGATTATATATGACAGAATATTTATATTGTATATAATCTTCCCAAGAATATCTATAGTGTATATAATCTTCCCAATTGCATACAATTGCATAGCTAGTAGTTCCGTTCTGTGGCAGTAGAGTATCGGGAAGTTCGTGCAAGACTCCTTGTTTCAGCCACAATGTTATCATATCAGTCTTGTGTGCGTAGGTCAGCTAGACACGAATCCAAAGCAGCTCGGCATAGCAGGGTATCCGGACGCCATCCAGTTCGGTTGTCTCTGGGTTTCTAGTGTTGGGAGTGAAGGAAGCCAGACCAAGTCCACTGGCCTCCAGGGCCGCAAACACCTGAAGATAGAAAGCGACCACGTCCCTCCTCTGGTCCTCTCCTAACGTAGGGTTACGTAGGTCTTCCAGATGGATCTGGAAATGAGGCAGAATAAACGTTTGCCCTTACAGTGAGGTGGATAATCGAAGTATTACGATAATGAAAGTTATGGTAAATCAATATCCACAGATATGTTCTTGGGATTTTATTTAATGGAATGAGATAAGGCCGCTGTCTAGCGTCCCATACTAAAAACTTTATTTATAAGTTGGATATTTACCCGTCCTTTTTTACGTTTATGAATATGATGTGAACTTCACATCTTCACCTATAAGTGTATATGTATGTTGATGAATGATGCACTTGTTGAGCTTATTCAACATGCACTCATGACCATGAACCAACACCCACAGCTCACCTCGACGGCCAGCTGCTTGACTTCCTTCAGCCATCCCTTCTGCAGCGCTTGCTGGAGCACGTCCCACTCTGCCCCCTCAATGTCCACCTTCAGGTAGTGGATTGGAGCGTTACCGTAGCCCAGCCGAGTCCTTATCTCCTGACACGTTGGGAGAAATGAGGAGA
Organism: Panulirus inflatus; assembly: GCA_032361765.1. Lineage (NCBI taxonomy): Eukaryota > Metazoa > Arthropoda > Malacostraca > Decapoda > Palinuridae > Panulirus > Panulirus inflatus. Next base: position 7,882 of record JAUUDY010295854.1, read on the forward strand.
GGATTTCCCAAACACCCTTGTATGACAGTAGGAACTCAAGCTGTAGTTTGTCTCAACCTTTAACAGAAGAGTAAGATATCTCAAGTGTTATACCATTCGTATTTTATGATTAATAGTAGTAAGTGGTTGTAGTAGTAGTAGTAGTAATTTTTCATGGGTATCATCCACTTTACTATCCTATTTCTAACATTATAACCGCAAATAACCTCGTCAAAGACCGTCAGGTCTCCAGTTATCTGTCCTTCCCACGTATTTTGCCATGAAGGTCAAAGTCCAACGCCTGACCCTTCTTTACTGTGAGCACTAATGTTGCGGGACAGTGTCACGCGTTGTGTTTGCCAAGTCTCTGATTAAGGTTTTAACGATGACGCATCATTATTTAAGGGTAACTAGGGATGGAGGAGGGTTTAGAATATGGGTAATGAAGACCCACCTGCCACAGTATGGTTGTGAGGGAGTCGATCCTGTGGCATCAGGGTTTATCTCCTCACTTCCTGAGCTTACAGTTGTCAGCTTAATGACGTCGCCACGACGATGATCCCCAAACTTGTGGTGGGCGACTTGATGGCAGCTGTTAGGGGGTGTCATGTCGCTACCATCCACCAGGCAGTTTCAGTAGCACATCAGGTTGTTACATGTGCATTCATTTCTTTTACAGGATTAACATCTAGGCTTTAAAAGGGTCAGATCTTGAGCAGATCCAAAGTTTAACACATCTGACGAACTCCCTTAAAATTCTAAGCATCAGAACCGAATGTCTTCCCCTGTATTAAGTGTTCCTACAGCCCCTCCATCACACTTCTGTGGATCCTTAGCACTGAACGCATCATGAAGTTCATACCAACTGATTTACTTCCCAGGGATGTAGATCAACCCTGACTGACCTGGAGGGTGTAGTGCCTGTAGCTCCTGCAGGAGGAGGCGCCCTTGCCCAGGTCACAGAAGGTGAAGCGCCTCGTCTGAGTCCCCAGACGACCTCGATGGAAGGAAAGACCTGGACCCTGGTACCTCGACCAAGACCTGACGAAGGATTCTACAGTGAAGGTGTGTATGTCAGCTAAGATAAGAAACATTTAGAATATAGGCCTATCCTGCAGACGACCAGTAATGGAGGATTAGAGTATAAAGAACGAAAATATCGCTGAGAACACTTTTCACGAGCTGCTGGTGGCTTGATGTAATGATATAAACTTTCGCCTCCCAAACAACCTTCTAAACTTTGTTTGTGACTAGGCAAACTTCCAGTCTGCTTGACTGATGTTTAGGTTCAACAAACTCGTGAGCTGCTTCTCCAACATTGCAAGCAAACTCATCCATTAATTTTAAGGCTCCTCGACTAACTCGTAGGCTCTTTTTCTAACATGCAAGAAAGCTCATCTACTAACCTCGAGGCTCTCCAGCTAATATGTAAAGTACAGTTCGACTCACTTGTAGGTACGGTCGTCGTCGAATGCATGGACGCGGCAGGCGAGGCGAGCCATGGCTCGGTCGAAGGAGAGTTCGTGCCCGACCCCCACTGAGAGCACCAGGCAAGACGCGCTGCTGGAGGGTGAAAGTCTCCTCACCCCACCTGCACCCAGCCTCGGATCCATACACACCACCTGCAGGAGTGTCCAAACGTGAGTAGTCGTCGACACCACTGAGAATTGTAAGCTTGGTAGACTTAAGAGTCTCCTCAATGTGGTTTGCAGTCTCGCCCGGGTAGTTTACACTCTGAGTTTCGGCTAGGTAGTCTAGAGTCTCATCTAGGTAGTCTAGAGTCTTAGTTGGGTCGTCTCACACTTATCTATGTAGTCGTCCACCTACTTTCTCATGCCGGTGATCGATAGTTAAATTTATATATTCTGAAAGATAGTTTATGGAATAGTTTATAGAATCTAAACTCACCTGGCTTTTCCGTAGTTTCACTAGGGCACAGAGTGTATAAACTCAGCTATATGGTTATCCATTACATTCTTCTTTGTAACCATTTTTTGCTTTACCGATAATTAGCATTTAACAGCCTCGAAAGAAACTTCGTCTGTGTAGACATTGTACTAAACTCGGTGGAAGAATTTACATCACTTTTGAAGTTTAGAATAGCAGCTACCCGAGCGATACTAGTCTCCGTCTGAGTAGTTCACAGCCTGACCTAGCCAAGCATTTTGGTCGTGGCTAAAATCCCTCGCTGTGGTTAAGGGTGATGTGTTGCGCCAGTCAGACGGATAACGCCTGTGCCCTGATTTCCATTAAGGGGAAGGCACGACCGTTGTCATGCGCCAGCCTCTACACGGACCCGTTCAGCATCACCAGTCACCGTCGTCTCCTCAGCGGAGGGATGCGGTCTTATATACCCTACAGGCCTTACCTTGAGTGGTAGAAAGGCTCACCTTGTCCCCGTCCACTCTGCGGAGACACGAAGTGCCGCCGATTTTGATGAGTTTCCTGCAGAAGGCGCTGGGCGTCGTGACGTACTGCAGGAAGGTGGATGCCACTCCTCCTGGTTCCCATCTGTGCCACACCCCTGCTGCCACCTGCCGGTGGACAGGAAGAGAGGAAAAACAGTGACTCAAGACTCCTCTTGTGGACCATAAATAAACATATTCGAAGAAGACTTCCCATGTATCACTGTTCAAGTTGTCAGTGGTATGTTCGTGAAGCTAAGCTTTTGAGGACTTAAGGTTTTTCCTGCGGCTTAAAACCCCCAAGTAATCCTCGTGTGTGAAGTACTTTTTTCAGTATAATTTATTGGTCCTAATTATCTTGAACTGAGCTGTAAGGATGCCTCGGGCTGGCAGGACAGGACAAGAAGGATTTTGATAAATAGATATGACAAGCGTAGCGAGAGGGTAGTAGGGAGAAGCATATACGGACTGAGTGGAACTGAAGCGATTCAGAGCGATGAACGGCATGTTTGAGGCTGCTGAAATGAGGAGAATAAGATGATTCGTGCTACTCACCTGCTGGATATGAGTGGGTCCAAGGATTTTATTCTCAAGTGGCTGGGAACTGGCTGGTGTGGAGTTTAGGCCCCGCGTGGCCATCTTTAAGAAATCAATCCGCCATTTCTCAGATTCTGTGTCGTTTACGGCATTGTAAACGTTCTCATGTTTCATCGTCGGGATTTCTTTGTAATGAATCGATTTCCCTTGTAACCAGACCCTCTCATGGTTGTGCGCATCAGAGAGTTGGTGGTATACAAACAATAGTTGAAATACGTACATGAATATGAATATCTGGATTACATCTCTGGGCGATATGCCTCGAACCATTTCAATCCTCAGCTGCAAAATGTTGATTCTCATTATAACACTTACTGTAAAAGCTCCAAATGTGGCACAAAGTTGTTATATATGGTGAGCCTTTCAGGGAGCTGTGTCCCACATCGAAGAACTAGCAGCAAAATTCCTGGTTCAAGTCAGAGGCATTTAGAGGGTCGACATCTTCCACAGTCGTGAAGTTTGAGTGGAGGAACTCCTTCCATGATGTCGATTTCGAGAGAAAAGACGAGCAAGTTTCACTCTCGTCATAATCATTAGGATGATCGGGAGGACAATTGCCTTATATAGCAGTCATTGAGAAAGACTGCCAGACACACTCACGAAGTATGAGGGACGTCAATGATAGTCACTAGAAGCGACGGGAATTATCACTGAGACATAAGATGGACGATTTAGCACCAGAATATGACGACAGTTTCTCACTCGCAAATCATGAGCAGGACGACTTCTGACACATGCCAGAGTTTTCAGATGTTCCTATTATAACAAAGAATTGCATGGTAATAAGTCACTTCCCATTGGCATCAAGCACGTATGTAATGGTGATAATATTACATACTTTAGAGGTTTGTTCTCTTTTTCATAAGAATATCTATGTCACATTTTTTTCGTTTCGTATTTACTCCTTGTGCTAGTACCAGGAGCATCCCGACACTGATCCTGGTTCAGGTCCGCGGCAGGCAACTGCTCCGAATAAATATTGGACACATTTTCCTGTTACTCGTGAGAAGTTGTCTCGTCACAGGATTCTGAACATATGTTTCTGTCTGTTTCCCAATATAAATAAGGTCCTAGACA